>JAQQSV010018845.1:0-11317 GCA_028646515.1 Pseudochirops corinnae | reverse complement strand
TGTAGAGAGCCTGTTCCATTTTGTGATTAATAACTATATCAGCATATTTATAGTTACTGTAGGCATTGTGAATACTGCATTGCGGATACACTCACCTAGATTATTGTAGGGTGTGTGCATTGACCTCTTTACTTCCATTCTCTTGCCTCTTCAAACCATCTTCTACAGTTGTGTCAAAATATCCTTTGTAAAGTACAAATCTCAACATGTCTTTGGCTTGATCCAGAATCTTGGTCAGTGGTTCTTCTATTACCTCCAGCATGAAATATCATCTCCTCAGCTTGTCTTCGAAAGACCTAAATACTGAAGCCAACTCAAGGACTGGTGAACCCCTGTCTGGAATCAGAGATGTGGAGCTTGAAGGGATCTTAGAAGCTGTTAAGTTTAGACTGATAATTTTTCCAGAGGAGGAAATTGAAGCCCAAAGATATTAAGTGATTTGCCCAAGGTCACACAAGTATTTCTCAAATCAGTAGTAATTTAAAGCATTTTTTTCATATATCTCTAGTTTTGATTACTTTGTCTGAAAACTGTCTGTTTGTATCTTTTGACCACTTATCAATTGAAGAATGGTTCTCATTTATATAAGTTTTCTATATATTTGAGGAACGAGGTCTTTATCAGAAAAACCTTCTATAAAAAATCATTTTCACAGTAATGATTACCAACTATGTCCTATTTTTTCCAGTATTTATCCTACTCTCTCTCCTTTCACCCTTCAACACTCACTTTTTGATTCCACTAAAATAAGAATCCAGAAATTTCTAGGAAAGCAAAATTTATGGTTGATCATAAGCCATCTTTGAATCAAGGGAGAGCATGAGCTTGTGTTCTTGTCCAGTACAGACAAATAACCTCTTACCTTGATGCATTTTATCCTGAAAATCCAAAAGACAAAATACAAGATAGTTAGCTCTGAGGTGGATTACTTTATATAAGGTGCTATAATGTCATAACTTCTATAAGATCCGGGGGTGGGGGTCTGGGAGAGTATCCCTCTCTCTTCTCCATTAAGATGTTCCTGTACTCTTAAACTACTAACAAAGTGTGGACCAGGCTCAGTTCTGGGGGCCTAGAGCCTAGTTGCTAATGGAAGGGTGTAGAGTCTCTTTCCTCGAGCCTTTGGCTTATTGTGTACCCCATTCCAATGTGATAGGGAGAGAGACTTAAAGCTTAGCTTTGGGCTCATGGCTAGGGTATCCCCAAAAGGGGAGCATAGAAAGGTATTCAATGTGCAGTATGAACCAGGTATTAGATAGGTACATAGTTCTTATGCATGAAAAAAATGCTAAACACAAAATACAATTGTACACTTGACAAAAACAAATTGATAGTAATAATGTCTGTTGTGCTCTTTTGCTGTTTTCCCTGCTTCAGAAGAAATAATATACCTTGTGTTATATTCATTTCATGTAAATTTCCCTCTGGGTGTTAATTATTTACTTGATGAATACAGAATTGTACTATTTTCTGGGGGAAAAAAAGAAATGTAAGTCTCATTTGTATTTTTGCCCCAATTCTGGTGAATATAGGCTTTATTTTTAAAAATATTTTTAAGAGGAAAAATAATGCTACCTTTTTTATAACCTATAGAAACCTCCCTGCTAGAGGACTCAGCCCACACATTTCCCTAGAATAGCTTTGCACAACTCACCTTCTTTTACTTAGTGGAAAAAGCTAACGAGTCCATAAAGTTTAAAGCGTCTCAGATTTCAATTGAAAGAAAAACCTTTAATACAAACCCCAGGGTGCCTTCTTTTGTCTTTTCAAACTATTTCTAGAAAAAAATTAAATTCTATAACACATATGAAGAAGTGAGGTGGGGGGTAGAGGCGTGGCAGTGGGGGTAGTGGGGGTACAATTCCTCCCATATGACATGGCATATCTAAGTGATGGTGAAGCCTGATGTTTCACATGTACCAGAGGATATATGGTAGGGCAACACCAAATGTAGCAATAAATAAGGGAAAGGGGATAAAATAAAACCCAGGAATGCACTTGGACAAACTCCTTTCATTCCCCCACTCTTTTGTCACAGGCTTTTGACTTAAAATAATCTAGAATTGGAGTTTTTAACCTGGGTTCAATAGATCCCCTAAGAGGTTCATGGGTAGATTGCAGTGGGTTTATGAACTTGGGTGGGAAAAATAAATTAAATTTTTATTTCAATGAATTTGATTTCCTCTGTAATACTATGTATTTTAATTTATATATTTAAAATTTTTCTTTGTTCCATGTTGTAATGGATTCATTGAAGAACTGCCTCCATGGTTCTAAAATGAAACCTTCAAAAAATAAAAGTATTCTTCTTAGAAGGGATTCATAGGCTTCACCAGGTGATCAATGGGTCCATGTTCCCCAAATTGTTCTTGTTCAAGGGTAATTTGTGGTGAGGAAGCCAGGAGTATTCTTTTAAGGCCCTCCAAAAAAAGCACTCCTATCTCACTTAAATAACCTATTGATTGTCAATGGGGAAAATCTATGATTCTTGTTAGATTACTGATCTTTCCCTGATTATCACTGCCTACAGATCATACTGGATGGGTCTTGTATATTATTCAAACTTTCTTTGCTCCCAGCTCCTGAATAACAAAAGAATCTAAGGTTAGAACATTCTAGTCATGGGATAGACAGTTTTAAGATGGGACGGAGCAAAAATTCAGAGGTAGAGAAACCAAGGTCTAGTCAACATTGTTCACAGCAACCACTACAAAATCTTGACTGCAGGAACAGACGAAAGTGACGTGCTTCGGATTTTGCTTATCTTCCTGGAATGAGAACTATGGGATTTTAAAAGATTGCTTGGTTAGTAGAATTGCATCCATCTCTACTAGATTGGGAAAAGAAAAAAAAGGAAAGGCCTCACCTATCCTAGTTCAGTCTGTTACAGCCTCAAACACACAGCTCTGAACAAAAGCTATTGTAGTCTTTGCAGAGCTAAGCAGAGTAGAGGCTGCAATATCTCTATCACTTCCTGTATGAAAGATGACCCTCAACTCTTGAATTCTTGACTTTCCACATCTTTTCTCCTTTATGTTCCCCTTGAGTCCTTTGTCAACAGTACCAGAGAAAATGGAACTTATCTTTACCTCCAAACTCTTCATTTATTCCCATGTTCCTACCAGTGTCAAGGACACTGCCATCCTCTAAGTCCCCCAGACTCTCAACATCAGTGTCATTCTCAACTCCTCACTCCCATTCAGCCCACATATCCAAACTGTTGTCAAATCTTGCTGTTTCTACTTTCACACCATCTCTTCTATATATCACCATCTCTCTGTTTCCATAGCCACCACCCGAGTACATTATCTCATCACCTCTTACCTGGAAATTGCAATCACCTTATAATTGTTTCCCCTCCCAAGCTTCTCCTTGCTCTAGTGCAGTCTCCATTCAGATAAAAAGGTTATTGTCCTAAAGCTTATGTCTAACCGTGCCACTAGCACCATCAAACTCTGGTGGTACCCTATTATCTCTAATATAAAACTGGTATTTAGAACCCTTCAAAAGCTGACAGTTTATTCCCTTGCTAATCTTAATGTCTACCTTTTTCCACTCTTTTATCCAGGTACACTGGACTACTTGCTGTGCCTCACATGGAACACACTCCATGTGGCAAATCTATGCTTTTTTGCTGACTGTCCTTGATAGTGGAGGCAATTAAGAGAAGCAGTGGATAGGGTTGTGGGCCAGCAATCAGGAGGACCTGAGTTCAAATCTAGTGTCAGACATTTACTAGCTGTGTGACCCTGGGAAAGTCACTTAACCCTGCTGACCTCAGTTTCCTCCTCTGCAAAATGAACTGGAGAAGGAAATGGCAAGCCACTCCAGTATTTTTGCCAAAAAAAACCCCAAATGGGGTCCCAAAGAGTCAAATATAACTGATTGAACAACATTATTATATTACAGATGAGGAAACTAAGAACCCAGGAGGTATAGTGACTAACCTAAGGTTACACAGGTAGCAAGTAAATAGCAATGCTAAGATTTGAATTTAGGAACACTGACTCCAAATTGATATTACCTTTCCTTTGGAGAGGCAATTTGCTGGGATTATTGAAGTCACCCTAGGTTGTTACCACTTTTACTTTGAGAGGAAGCAGTGGTTGGAAAACTGCTCCTTGAGAGAGAAGAAAGCAATCAGTATTTTAAATCCAATCCTTTTATTTTACAGAAGATGGAACTAAATATCAGAGAAGTAAAAGAGCAACATCTAACTTGGTGTAGCTAGGAATCAATTGAGCAGCCTTGAACTCAGACTTGTTGACTCCAAATATAGTGTTCTTTTCACTCCATGCTTGAATAACATTCCTTACAACTCCAAAATTCTACAGTTTTGTGTACTTTTATTTAAAAAATATAGTCTTGCTGTTCTCTAAAGTGACTCCAGTTATATCTAAAGAGGCATAGCAAGATGGAAATGATTATACAGTATTTACCTTTATTTATTTTTTTCAAGTAAGAGCCATACCATGGGAAGTAGTTGTATAGCATTGTCTACCCTTCTGGAAAGAGTAAATTGTCAACTACTGTAGAAACCAATGTAATTATAACTAAAGAAATGCCACTTCTCGAATGAGACAATGACACATTGAGCAGGGAAGAAGTGAACCAGAGTGTTCTAATATATGATATCATAGCACGTTTTCTAGATTAGCCTGAATATGTTGTTTTGTATAAGGCACTGAGAAAATACTTGATGTCTTCATTCCCTCTGATGTATATTTTTAGATATGTTCTCTTTATTTTTGTTAAATCACTTGAAAAAAAGCATGTATGGCATGAACATACTATTTAAGGGGAAGTTTAGGTTTATTTTCGCTTCTAAGTATAATCAATACTGTGATACCTTAAACAGTCGAGCAAGAAATAGTAATCATTGTAGTTTACATTGGTTTTATTTTAGGGATGGAGAAATAATCCTTAATATATGCCCAAACATTGTAATCTAATGTTAGCTCACTAACACTCTTGTGGTCTGATAACAGTATGTAACTATCAGAAAGTGAATAATGGAATTGAATTACTCCTTGGTTTCTAAAATACACTGTTTTGAGGTACCTTAAATTGTTTATATAACCGTCTTTCTTTTATATACTTAAAAGAATTGAGGGCATGGAACCAAGATGGAGGAGTAAAAGCAGGAACTTGCTTAAGTTTATCCCTCAATCACCTCCAATACCTGTAAGAAACAACTCTAAACAAATTTTAGAGCTATAGAACCCACAAAATGACAGACTGAAATATGTCTCCAGCTGAAGACAGTCTAGCAAACCAAAAGGAAGGGTCTATCACACTGGGCAGGGAGTAGAGCACAGCCCCAAGTGGGCCACGCCAGCACAGACTGGCAGCACAAACCTTACAGGACTAAATCACTGGTGGTTTTAAGGCTTCTCAACCCACAAACTCCAAAGAAAAAGTAAAAGGTCAGGGGGTAAATCCTGTTGGACCTGGGTGAGAGAAGAATACAGTCTGACCCCTGTCCCTGGGGTGGCAGAGGTGGCCATGGGTGTGGTGGCAGCAACAGCAGTGGCAGCAGCAGCAGCAGCTTCCAGAGCTCCAAGCCCATAGATGGTGGGGGGACCAAGTGGCTGATCAGAGGAGAATTGCAAGAATCTTTGCTGGTGCTGAGGCAGAATTCTCTTGCTTTGCTCTGTTTGGATCTGGGTCACAGTCTTGAGTGGTGGTCCTGGGGTGAGGAGGAGCACTGGCATGGCAGAGGTTGTGGTGGCTGTGAAGAGGGAGTCCTCCTTATAGTTTTGAGGCAGGTGCCTAGAAGTAGCTCTGACAACAACTGCACAAAATCCCAGAAATCTGGAGCACAGCACTCTCCAATCTGGAAGCAGAGCTCTACCATGGCAAAGATTTCAAGTAATTGGCTGCAGAAATGAGCAAACAACAGAAAAGAAATATGACTATAGAATCATTCTTTGGTGACAAAGAAGATAAAAACATAGAACCAAAAAAAGACAACAAAGTCAAAACTCCTGCATCAAAAGCCTCCAAGAAAAATATGAATTGGTCACAGGCCATAGAGAAGCTCAAAAAAGATTTTAAAAGTCAAGTAAGAGAAGAAGAGGAAAAATTAAGAAGAGAAATGAGAGTGACACAAGAAAATCATGAAAACACATCAACAACTTGTTAAAAGAGACCCCAAAAATACTGAAGAAAATAACACCTTAAAAATAGACTAACTCAAATAGCAAAAGAAGTCCAAAAACTCAATGAGGAGAAGAATGTTTTGGAAAGTAAAACGGCCAAATAGAAAAGGAAATACAAAAGCTCACTGAAGAGAATAATTCTTTCAAAATTAGAATGGAATTAATGGAAAGTAATGAATTGATCAGAAATCAAGATATTATAAAACAGATCCAAAAGAATGAAAAAGTAAAAGACAATGTAAAATATCTGATTGGAAAAACAACTCACCTGGAAAATAGATCCAGGAGAGTTAATTTAAAAATTATTGGACTGAAAGCCATAATCAAAAAAAGAGCCTAGACCTCATCTTTCAAGAAATTATCAAGGAAAACTGTCCTGATATTCTAGAACCAGAGACTAAAATAGAAATGGAAAGAATTCACTGATTGTCTCTTGAAAAAAGATCTGCAAAAGAAAATTCCTAGGAATATTATAACCAAATTCCTGAGTTCCTAGGTCAAGAAGAAAATATTACAAGCAGTCATGAAGAAACAGATTAGCATAAGCAGGATCCATATTGGGTCCCATCAAAGAGGTCTGAAGAACCTAAGACAAGTTATCTAGAAGTGACCTCAAGACAGTGTTTACAGGAAGTAAATGGAAACTCCTGGCTTTGCTTCTTCTTCAAGGAGGCAAAACCTTTGGAGATTTAATGACATGAAGGTGGACTTAAAGCATGAAACAAATTTGCTCTTATATATACTTATCTGATGCCAATCTGTTGAATTATAAACTCATTTGCATCCTCTTTGGAACTGAGAAACAAGGGAACCACAAGCTAAAAAATGTTCAGACTTTTTAGGTGAATGGATAGGATATCCTATATAGGGAGAGATATTTATTCTCTAAATTTACATTAAATGAAGATAATATATTATAAAAGCATTTATATAGTGTCTACTATGTGCCAAGCTCTCTGCTAGATTTAAAAATAATAACTCATTTTATTCTCACAACAACCTGGTGAGGTGGGAGTTATTATTACACCTCTTTTACAGATAAGGAAACTGAGGCAAACAGAGGTTAAGTGACTTGTCCAAGGTTACACAGTTACTGAGGCTAAATTTGAACTCAGATTTTTATGACTCCAAGCCCAGTACTCTATCCTCTCTGCTAAAGCATATAGGTATCTTCCAGCCTGTAGGGATTAAAATCAGGAGGCATATAGAATGCTCACTCTAAGTTAGAATGAGATTGTTTATTGGAAAGGCAAGTCCAGTGTTCAGGAAATTTAGTTCAAAAGATAGACTTAAGCCTAAGTACACTCACTGTTTAATCATGAGCGAGTTTGAGACTACTATGGGTTTTAAAGAGCTTGGTGCAAAGGATCTTACCCTGGAGAGGAGAGCACTTCTGGTCAAAATTCTGTAATGACCAAGAAAAGGCCCCTCTTTAAGGAAAAAAAATTGGAACAAATTTCAACCCCTAGGGAAGACTTTTGCTTTTCTAGTACTAGGGAAAGGACTGCTGATTTTCTAAAAGAGTTGTTTTAACAAAATGCCTAGAACATGAAAGACTATGGCAGAGACAACTCTTCTCCTGAGGAAAAAAAAAATCGTTTCGCTGCCAAGATGATCAGCTGATGCCAGAAACTGAATGCAAAGAGGAAC
The DNA here is from genome assembly GCA_028646515.1 of Pseudochirops corinnae. Taxonomy (NCBI): domain Eukaryota; kingdom Metazoa; phylum Chordata; class Mammalia; order Diprotodontia; family Pseudocheiridae; genus Pseudochirops; species Pseudochirops corinnae. The sequence continues at coordinate 3,506 of JAQQSV010018845.1, read as the reverse complement.
CCCATGGTTACCTGCCAAATGTGGCTATGCCTGGCAGTGACTTTGAGAGACTGTATATCTCTTGGAGCAAGGTCTGGCTGAGATATAATGAGAAGATATTAGAAGCTCTACAGCATTACTGGCACAAATTACTCTTGCATGAGTGAATTCTGGCCACTCAGATTCCCTAGGTGTGTGTCCTCTCAAGCATTTCACTTGCCATGTGCAGCTCTGCTTGGTCAGAGCTTCACAGAACAAGATGCCCCTGAAGCCTCTGTGCTGGGTAACTCCTGCTGTCCTCCTCCCGCTTTCAAGGTTTCTTTTGAATCTTATCTTCCCTCATTGGATTATAAACTCCTAGAGGGCAGGGATTCTCTTTTGTCCCCCTCATTCTTATTCCCTTAGCTCTTAAAAAAGTGCCTCGACTCTAGCCTATATTAGACACTTTAATAAATGTTTAATGAATTTAATTCCTTCCTATGTACATCTTGACCAAATATGTTTCAAACACTAACTACATACAGTGGTATGCTAGTGAATGTTTAACTACCAGCTCTTGCTGTGTGTGGGGAGCAGTATAGTTTGTGCTTTTAAATTTAATCTTCATTATTGACATTTTCTCCATTACTTTCTCATGCCAATAAGAATTGGCTCTGGCACATCCCTGCCTCTATGTGTCCACTATTCTCATTGACAATATATGTATTTGTGAGAGAGAGAGAGCGTGACTCAGGTCTATGGAAGAAAATTTTTACTGTTAATTTTTGATTATACATTAAAGTCTTTTGTTTTAAAACAGTTGTATCCTCTCTTTGACCCTCAGAAACACATAAATAGACATTTGTGAGCTTTGGTTTTGAGGGGATACACACAGACAAAATGCCTTGACTCTGGGATAGCTTTATATAGGGAGTCCTTGGTTGTATAACTTCCTGCTTTTCTGCCTGCCCTAGAAATGTTCACTTTGATCAATAATGGAAACATTTGATTCTACTACTTGATTGAAACTGTGGAATGAAATGTTTTCTTCAAAAATGTCCTATTAAATAAGTCCAATGATTTATTTGTAGGAACAGCTTCCCTCCCACTTATCTGATGCCAGTCTGTTGAATTATAAACTCATTTGCATCATTTTCTATAATTATCGTTCTCAGGTATTTGGTAATTCAGTTGCTAATGCTGCTCCTATAGTAAAGGGTAGGACACACTTCTCCTTCCATACTCTACCCCCCTCCCAATCTGTTTTAATTCAAAGTATAACCACAAAATAGCAGTTTTAAGGAATGTATGCTGTAGTGGGTAAATTCAACAGCTCTTCACCTCTGACAAGATGATTTAAAACTGTTTTTGAAACCTTGTTCAGTCATATTGTTGTCTCACTACACTTCAGCACCAATAAACTAGGGAGCTCAGAAAGCAAATGAAAATCCCAGGAGAAAGCTAAGCTAAGAAACCTTTTGTCTGATGCAAATTTGCATTCCCTCAAGTACAGGGGTGTGCAGCTTTGTAAATGGAGTATAGTAGAGCCATCCTTAACTTAGGGTCAGCCCAAGGCAAAATTGCAACTGAGATGAAAATTGTCTTCCAGTATTCTCTGATTTCCCTTTTCTGAGCAGCTGTGTGTCTCCAAGTATGACAATGTGGTATTCATGAAAGAATTTAGGACTTGGGCAAGACTTACTTTGAATGGAAGGGATTAATCATTTGAACTCAGTGATCCTTGAATCTCCTGATCTATCAAGTTCATACTTCAATAGTACTTCTATTACATACTCCACAGGATAGTCCATAGTTAAAACTGTGATTTTTGTGTCTGTAGAAATGTAGGGCAAAGGATAACAGCATTATGTTGCCCCTTGGCATGATGTTGGCACTAGAAGTCAAGAGTCAAGAAGAGAGTTGATTTTCCCCTCATCCTAGTGCGCAGTTAGGTGCCACAGTGATAGAGTGCCAGTTCTGGAGTCAAGAAGACTCATCTTTCTGAGTTCAACGCTGGCCTCGGATACTTCCTAGCTGTGTAATCCTGGGCAAATTACTTAACCCTGTCTGCCTCAGTTTCCCCATTTTTAAGATTAGATGGAGAAGGGAATGGCAAAACTTCTCCAAAGAAAACCCCAAATGAGATCAAATAGAGTTGGAAATGACTAAGATAAATGAACAAAACAACAAAACAACCCCACAGCAGGGCAATCTATGGAAGTGTATACTAAAGCAGAAGCTAAAGTACTCAAAAGACAGACTTGACTTGAGGGTCAGTCGGTGACAAAAAATGTGCCTCACCATGAAGATCTGGGCTAGAAAGAGCTCCAGCCACTCCCTTGTGTCAAAGAGGTGGCAGAGGAGCTATGATTCAGAGGAAGGTCAGCAGATAGTGGTGGCAGTTCAGTGAACAATCAACAGGTGAAAATTGCTCAGTGCAAAATATCCAGCAGAGAACAAAGACAGTGGCTAAACCAGCCAAGCAGATGGTGACCAGAAACTTAGAGCTCAGTGGAGAAAGCAGTCTGCAACATGGAGGAGGAAGCAGCCCATCAGTTAACCTTTGCAAGGCTAGCATATGACATCCACCTCTGCTACTGCCACTCTGTAGACAGGAAGGGGTCTCAAGAACACTAAATATGTGAGTCACCCTGGGAACACATGTCCCCTGTGCATTTCCCTTCTTCCTTTCAGGTTTCTTTACCACAAAGCTTCACTACATGGGCCTCTTTGTCACTGGTGACATGGGAATCTGTGGGAGAGTGCCCCTGTTTATAGGAAGTGATGTTCCTCATTATTTACCTTGTTATTCTGTTTAATTAAATTATTTTAATTGCTTAAAAAACTATTTTATATTTGGTAAAATTTGGTACAAAATTTTGTATTTGGAAAAAGAAAAAATAAACATTTGTGGGACTATGGTTCTTAATAGCTGCTGACCTTAAACCTGAGGTAATTTTCAGAGGCTCACAGCTGGCCAGAGCCCAGGCTAGTTTAGGAAAAGTGTCTTTTAATATGTATTATTATCATTCTGTTTGTGACTGCATGGTCTCTACAACTATTGTATTTCTTAGGCCTGCTTATCTGAAACAGCTCTCCAGAGTTTAACATTGCCCCCTTTCCCTCTCTCATTTCTGCCTCTTCACCCTCCACACCCCCATTCCCTCAGTGCCTTCATCTCATCCAGCTTTGAAGAAGAGTTGTGATGAAATGAGCAAAAATTTTAATTTGCTCCTTCCCAGGGCTATATTAATTTTAAAAGAGGACATTTATGAACACATTGGAATGAATTACCAAAGGTAGAATTTCCTAAAGGAATATCAGGGCATATGACATGCAGGGGGGAGATATTACAGTAGAAACCTTCTTGATGTCCCTCAGAGTACACCAGATATTCAAAAACCTGCTCTGCAAATGAGAGATGTTATTTTGCTTGAGGTACTCAAGTTACTTGGAGCCAGATAACATTGGACTATACATTCCTCAAACGTTCCTTGGCAAGGTGGCTCATTGTTATCAATAATATTCTATCAGTGACACACGAAAAT
>JAQQSV010018844.1:0-11317 GCA_028646515.1 Pseudochirops corinnae | reverse complement strand
AGTCAATCTATTTTTTAAGGTGTTAATTTCTTCAGTCAAGTTGACTCTCTTTTCATGATTTTCTTGCATCATTCTTATTTCTCTTCCCAATTTTTCCTCCACTTCTCTCATTTGGTTTTCAAAATCCTTCTTAAGCTGATCTATGGCTTTTAGGCAGTCTTCATGTTTCTTGGAAGCTTTTGGTGTGGGAGTTCTGACTGTGTTGTCTTCCTCCCATTCCCTGCTTTGATCCTTTTTTTCCCCAAAGAAGGAATCTAGAGTTTGGTTGCTGTCCTTACTTTGCTTCCTTTGCCTGGTCATGATGGCTAGTCAATTATTTTTTAGCTCTGTGAAACTCTGCTTCCAGAGGGGAAGGCTCTGTCCCAAATTGCTGGGGTTTTCCCAGCTGCCAGAGCTTTTAGGAGGCTGCTGCAGCCCCCACTAGCTTTGGATCACTGAAAACACACCCCAGGACCACCACCCAAATCCACCATCTGGATAAAGGCTGCTCAACGCAAGAGCACTTGGCCTCTGAATGATAGCTTGGCCCCGCTGCAGTCTGCATGCCGGGAGCTCTGAAGCAGCAAGGTGAAGGCAGCTGCAGGGCCTCTGCTTCTGCTACTTCCTTGCCCTGGAGGTAGTTTGGCTGGACCTGCTTTTCTTGCCCAAGTTTAGTCGAGTTCCATTGATCTTTCATGTAGTCCTTTTTTCTTATGGCTTGATAATTCTGGAAACTGCCACAGCTGCCACTCATCCACTTTCCTGAAGCTCCAGCTGTGGCTTAGCTCAGCATGTCCAGCCACCCCTGGGGCCACGCCATGGTTTTAGGCTAGGCTGGTTTCAGCTCTCAGCACTGAGATGGTCCCTTTTGAGCTGAGCTGCCTTCAGCAGGAGGTATATTTGTATGCTTTTTAGAGCCCTAAAATTTGTTTAGAGTCGTATTTTATGGGTATTTGATGTGACTGTGTGGGAGCTGCCGTACCTTGCTGCTCCTAATGCCACCATCTTGGCTCCGCCCCCTTTACCATGACTTTTAATTATTTTCGTGGCTTAAAATTGACTTTGACCAAATAGCTTTATTATTTTGTGGGAGAATTTTGGACAGTCTGTTGTTTCTCTTCTTACTCCACCATCTTGCTAGAATCTTCTCCCTTGAACTGGGTCTTTAAAGAAAAAATGTATGGTGCAGTGGAGAGAGAGAGAGAGAGAGGGAGAGAGAGAGAGAGAGAGAGAGAGAGAGAGAGAGAGAGAGAATATTCTAGGTGTGGAGTACAACCAACGAAGCAGCATAAAGAGGGGAGATGGAATGTCATGTGTGAAGAACAAAGAGAATGACATCTTATTGGCTAGATTGTAGAATGGGGGAGGAGTAATTGATAATGAGCCTGGAAAGAGAAATTAGGACAAAACTTTGAAGAGCTTTAAAAACTAGACTGAGGAATTTATATTCTATCCTAGAGGCAACAGAGTTCACTGATGTTTATTGAATAGAGAAGAGACACTATCAAAACTTCACTAGAGAGAAATCATTTTATCAGCAGTATGTATGATACTGAAGTGGAGAGAAACTTCAGGCAGGAGGATTAATTAGGAGGCTATTGCAATCTTCTAAAAAAGATGATTTGTGTTTAAGTACACAGTGTTTGTGTTTAAGTAGAGGAAGTCCTACAAGCCTGTGGATTGAGTACATTACAAACTGATGTTACTCAACTTCAATTGAGCTTTCACTGTAGGAAAGCATCCCTTGTATTCTTACCTAATTGATTTCCTATCACACTCTCCACAGAAGCTGTTTCAAAGAATACTTTCCCTCCTCAGACCTCCCACATGTCCTTCTCTGCCCACTCCGTCACATGAGGATTTTACTTTTTATTTTCCTGAAAAAAAAATTGAGTGTATTAGATGTGAGTTCCCTCTTCACTCATTATTCTCATTTTAAAATCCTGGCGTCATCTCTTACTCCCTTCTTTCCAGTAGCTTCTGATAAAGAGGTGCTCATTCTTGCATGTATAGTAGTTTTTATAAATAAAGTCAGTTGCAGATGTAGGACTGGAGATCTGGTGAGAACTAAGAATAAATGTATAGAGTAGTAAGTCATCTTTACAGAGGTAAAGAGTTAACCCCTGATTTTTGATGGAAGAAATCACCAAAAGTGTTGGGTACAGAAATGAAAGAAAATGGCCCAGGATAGAGGTTTGGATAACATCCGTAGGGAGGGAATATGATGTGGAGAATGAGCCAGCAATGGAAAATGTTTAAACATGTGGAAGGAAAATTAGGAGAAAGTAAAATTTCCTAGAAAAGACACTCCATACTCCATGTTTTTGCTTTGGCATTGGGTGTAATTATGTTTTCATGCTTTCCTTGCCCACTTCTGTCTTTTAGTTACCTTGGGTTCCTTCACGTATCAACTCAACTCCCATCTACGTCAGGAAGCCCTTTCTCGTCCCTTCCCCGAGCCACTAATGCCAGACCTTCCCAAACTACCTTCCATCTCATCCATTTACATTGTGTATTTACCTGATTATTTATGTCTCCCTCATGAATATGTGAGCTTCATGAGATCAGGGAATGGTTTTGCTTTTCATTGTATACATAGCAAAATGAATAGTCAATAGTGTTCAACACAGGAGAGGTTTCTAGAAGAACAAGAAGTGACAAAAGCCCATCAGTTTTGTCCCAATTAGGTAAAAAAAAAAATGGAGCTATTTGGCTCATAAAGGGAACACTGGTTACTTTAGAGAGAGTGTTTAACTTGAATGATGAGATGACATGAGAGTTTGTAAGGGTTTCAGAAGAAGAGAGGAAATGGTGGCAGTGAGGATAGATTATGATGATGACGATGATGATGATGATTTTTGCTTATCAAGAAATATATAAGATGGGGTGGCTAGCTGGTGCAGTAAATAGAGCACTGGCCCTGGAATCAGGAGGACCTGAGTTCAAATCCACCTCAGACACTCAAAACTTACTAGCCATGTGGCCTTGGGAAAGTCACTTAACCCCAATTGTCCTGCCTTCACCCTCCAAACAGCAGAAAGAAAGAAAGAAAGAAAGAAAGAAAGAAAGAAAGAAAGAAAGAAAAAAAAAGAAAGAAAGAAAGAAAGGAAGGAAGAAAGGAAGAAAGGAAGAAAGAAAAAGAAAAAATATATAAGATGATAGCTTGAGGACATTGTAAGGTCTAGTAATTTTTTTAAGAGATTGACATACTTGAGTATATTTGAAGACAGGAAGGACTAGTAAAGATCAGAGTGAATGAGATCAATGACATATGTAGAGAGGTTGACTTTGGCAGGGAAAGAGGTCATCTCATTTCTAGAACCTCAAGGAGAGGAGACTTGGCAATGAAATAAAAGGATTACAAGATGAAAAGAAGGAAATAAGAGGAAGCTTATAAATAATGACTTTAATTCTTATAAAGAAGTAACTTGTGAAGTCTCAAATGAGAGGGGATGGAAAGGGAGATGCAGGAGACTTGAGTTTGGAATAGCTCTGTGGAAAGCAAGATTTGGAAGCAATTTAGTAGGAATAAAAAGAATATCTTAGGAACATAGATTTAGAACGGGAAGAGACTATAATGGTCATCAAATATAACCACTTTATTTTACAGATGATGAAATTGAGAGTCAGAAAAGTAAAGGGATTTTCCTAGAGTCACACAACTAATAAGTATTTGAGGCAGGATATGAATGCACATCTTATTAACTCAAAGTCCACTGCTCTGACTATTGGAAGACCTGATTCCTCTCCTGAAGTACCAGTTGAAGCTGGATAAAAGAAATTATAGTGTGCTTACTAAGTATAATTGCATGATTTCCTTTAGGTCTTATCAGCAGCATGGGATTGTGGGAGTGACTGAAGGCAGGGCTTTGGAAATGGATGAACAGCAAAAAAAAAAGGGGGGGAAGGAGACAAGAGATTCAATAGTAGAGGATGGTATAGAATTGTACTAGATAATAACAGTGTCTTTAGGGGGGAGAAAGAACAACAAAGTTAGGACAGGGCTAATAACTTGAGAATTTACTTAGAAGTAGAGAGATTAAGCCTCACAATGAGGGTGAGGAACAAGTTTAAAAGAAGCAAGGCATTGAGATAGCCTGAATAATCAGGGCTTATGGACATCTAAAAGAATGTCAGAATTCATCCTTGAGGAAGTAGAATATATTGGATAATGGGAATGTATAGCTAATTGAGAAAGTTGGAAAAATTCAGGATGTGATGTGACCCTATATTCTTTGAGCACAGGTTTGTTGATCACTTGTGGAGGAAGTAAAAGATTGATGAATCCAGACTGCCTCTGAGGTGACTTCCATCTCACATTCCATAGTTTCGGCCCCAGTGCTGCCAAACTTGGCACCTTGAAAGGAGTTAGGTATACTTCCCTCTTCAATTGCACTTGAGAATGTGTTAAAATGGGATCCTAACCCTAATGGACAAAAATATCTGAGGTAAGGAGGTCAGAAGAGTAGGTAAGTATATTGAAACCAAAATAAATAAGACTGGTCCAAATCTATTAGCATGAGATAATTTTGGTTACACATTACTAGGTACAACAGTAGTATACCACATTTAATAGGTTTTTTTAATCAAATTTTTGTTCCCTTTCCTGGAAATGTTCCACTACAGCACTAGTTTCATGCTCTAAAGATCCTAGAAATCTACCCTCCCACCCCTCATATAAGTTGTTATTAATTGCATTTTGTTCAGTAGAGATTCACAGGGAACCATCTGGCATATCAGGATCACCCAGAAAGTTATTAGGCCCCAGATGCCATACGTAATTTTATGGCCACAATATTACTAATCCAGATCCATGGCCACACTGACTAAGTGTGCCCTGGGGGCTGCTTTGCTTCTCAAATCTGGTAGGATAGGCCACTTGTGGACAGATGGTTTGGTTAAGTGCTACCCAAGTGATTGTTCATGCTATTGAAGGAAGAGCTGAGGCAGTCAAAGGCAAAATTGTGAGGTTTCTATTCAGACGCCACAGCTTTTCTTTTCCTTCATTCTTGACTATCCTCCTTCATTTTAGGAGCCAAGTACTCTGTACATTTTTACCTTCCCTCTACATGTTACCGTACTTCCTACTAAATTTGTTTTCAGCATGAGACTGCTTAAGTCATTTATTATTTAGCATGAATTTAGGTCAATGTTTAACATTTTCCTGGGGAATTTGCAGTTTAGATTTATTTCCTATGATAGAATTATAGCTACAAATCAGAGGGTTATTTCTATTGTTGAAAGAAATCGTGGAAACAGTGGGCAGATGAGGGAGGTATAACAGTGAACCAGGGGAGAAGGAAGAATTTCTTTGTACTTACATAAGCACCCACTAGTCAATCAAGTCATAGCTAAGCAGGCAGATGAAAATAATATTTTTCATCTCCTAGGATATTGTCAACACCTCAACAATCATTCCATTAGTCTATTCACATTTGTTAGTGATACCCAACCCTGGCCATGTTGAGCCATCAAGATATATCTTCATCAGATCTTTGAATTATCCAGAGGTTTTTCCACATTCCAAAAATCCTGAGTCAGATGTCATGATGAGCAATTAGAATCATAGAACTAGGGAACTGGAAGACACCTTACCAGGTAACTCAATAATAAGAGAATCCTACTGCCAATGCAAATCAACAAAAGGTCTGCAAGTTTTATTCTTGAAGAATTGCCTGAGGGGCAGCTAGATGGCATAGTGGATAGAACACCAGCCTTTGAGTCAGGAGCACCTGAGTTCAAATCTGACCTCAGACACTTACTAGCTGTGTGACACTAGACAAGTCACTTAACTCAATTGCCTGAAAAACAATTAAAAAGTTGCTTAGAAAACTGAAAGTGACTTGCCCAGGATCACAAAGCAAGTATGTATCAGAGATATGGATCAATCTCAAGTCTTCTTGACTCTGAGGTTGGCTTTTTATCTGCTACTCTGCATTCTTTTTATTATCATTATTTTTTTAGAATTTCTTTTTTTATTTAAAAAACTTTTTGTTTATTTTTTTTTTCTTTTTGAAGGGGGAAAAGTAGAGCAATTGGGGTTAAGTGACTTGCCCAAGGTCACAAGGCTAGTTTTCTGTTTTAAGTATCTCAGGCCAAATTGGAACTCAGGTCCTCCAGACTCCAGGGCCTGTGGTCTATTCATTGTGCCACCTAGCTGCACCCGCTACTCTGCATTCTTAATGAAGTCTAAGATTGGGTTAAGTTTTTTGACTATCAAATCATTCAGTTGCCTAATATTGATCTTGCAGTTTATCAAAACTCCTACATCATTTTTAGATAAAATTCTGTCTCTCCTCCCTCATCTTGTATTTTTTATTTATTTATTTCTGTTTGTAACTTGTTTTAAAGCTTTAAACTCATTCCTATTAAAATTCATCTTATCTTCAATTCAATGTTTGTACCTGTCAAAATTTTTTTTGAAACCTGATTCTTTTATTCAGTGTGCAAGTTGTTTTTCTGCTCCTCCCCTCCCCACCCCAAAACCTAAGCTTCATATCAACTGGAAATGTGATAAGAATGCCAGCTATATATTTATCCAAGTCATTTATGAAATTCTCTTGATAGCATAGGGACAAACCCAGATCTCTGGGGAATTCTACTGGATATCTCCTTCCAAGTTGATAATATAACCACTACTGACTTTAGGTTCAACAAATCAATTACTTCTCAATCCTTTTGATTATATTGTAGTCATCTAGTATATATCTCCATCTTTACTGTAAGAATAGCATAAGGGGCTATCCAAAATGGTTTTTAATTTAGTTAACTATATTTGTAGGTTTTTTCTAATCTACCAACCCTGTTAAATTACCTTAGATCTGTTTTCCTGGACCTGTTCTTTATGAAGTCATGCTAGTTCCTTGCCATTGCCCTTCCTCTGATTGTTCATTAACAACATCATTAATAAACTCTAGAGTTTTATCAGTAATTGAAAACTGAAAGGGAATATTTTCTTCTCATCCATCTCAGTGACACAGTGTTGGAATTGGTATTAGGAAGCCTGTCATTCAAATTTTTCACCAAACCCTAGAGAAAGCTAGTGAAACCAGGCATGCCATTTCCTCACTCTCAGGCTCAGTTTCTTCATCTGTAAAATGGGAATAATCATAAAAATAAATTCAAAGAGCTGTTATATGCATTTGATGAGAAAAAAATGTCAATTTCTTCACAAACTCCAAAGCATTATATCAACATTAGCCCATAATAGCTATTATTTGATTAGGGAAGCATTTGTATTTCTCTGATCTAGTCCTCCAATGTTATTCAGAGATCATTGACATCAGTCAATAAATTCACTTGCCATTTCTTTCAGCAATATATCGCATCTGAGCCTTAGTTTCCTCATTTGTAAATGAGTGATTTGGGTTGGATAAACTCTTTTAAAAGAAAGAGCCCTCTTTGCTCTACATCTATTATTTACTTATTGTGTTCCAGGTGCCTTGAACTCAGTACAAATTGCTTAACCCTCTCCACTCATTTCTATTAGCAATAAGTGATTTTTATTCTTTCCTTTATAGTCTAAAGTTTTCCTCAAGACGAGTTGAAAAGATTTGCTGTCTTAGAATCAATGCCCAACCTAATGTGGAAATCAAATCATAAAGTTGAAGAAAATTTAGGGATTTTTGCTACAGTAGAAGGAGCACAGGTGAAACATTATCAACAAAACTTTAGCTTTGGTATTGGGAAATGAAGACAAATGTCACCAGTTCTTGCCCACATTCTCTAGCGTTGTCAAATATTTTCCTGAATCTTTGTTTTTTTCCCCGAAAAGATTTTCTTGTCTCTGAACACTATAGTCTACCTTCCACAAAGATGTCAAAACAACCTTCCTAAAACACAGATGTGACCATTTCACTCCTCTGCTCAATAAATTCCAATGTCTCTCTATTACCTGCAGGATCAGAAATATAAAATCTGCTGTTTGGATTTTAAAGCCCTTTAAAAGCTGTCCCCTTTCTACCTTTGCAGTTTTCTTCTTTTTTACTCATCACCCTGTGCTCTCTAATTCAATGACACAAGTGTCCTTTTTGTTCATGAGCATTCAACACTTCACTTCTCTCTTTGAATTCACATCCTGACTTTCCTGACTTTCTTCAAAATTAGCTCAAATTCTACTTTCAGGAAAATACTTCCTTTCATCCCCTGCCCTCCCACTATATGAGTCTTCCCTCTGAAGTTAACTCCTATTGATCCTGTAAACACCTTGTATATATATAGTTGTTTTTGGGTTGTCCTCCTACCCCTTCACATTCTTTCCTTTCTTTATGTCCCTAGTACTTAAAAATGTTGCTGGCACCTGGTAAGAACTTAAAAATGCTTTTTGACTCAATATTTTCCTATTTCAAGTGGTTCATTTTATAAATAAGGAAAAGAAGTCACAGAGGAGTTAAGTGAATTAATTTTGAGAAGCAAGAAAGCTAGTTTGTACTAATGTCAAGTCTAAATATGTCTCATTCCATTAATTATGCTTTCTTATACCTTTGGAGATCAAACAGAAATTCTTCTTCCAGTGGTAACTCTTCAAGTAGTTGAAGAAAGCAATTACATTCTTCCATATTCCTTTCTCCTCCACACTAAACATTTGCAATTCAATCAACCAATTCTCTATTGCGTGGAAGTCTTTCACCATCCAGGGTGACAACCTCTATATGCTCACCTGCTTAGATGCATCCTGTTTAAAATATGATACCAAGAATTGAATGCAGCTCTACAGGTATGATCTGATCAGGGGAGACTATAATGACACTATTATTTTCATTGAGACAGCATGGTATATTGGATTTGTCACCAGAGTGGAATTAAGAAGTCTGAGGCTCACATCTTACACAAAGCACTTACTAGCTATGACCTTGGACAAGTTACTTAACTTCTCTGCCTCAGTTTGCTCATCTTTAAAATTAGAGGATTTGACTAAATAACCTCATAGGTTTTTTCCTAGCTCTGAATGTATGGGGTTGTTTTGAAAGTGGCACCTCACTCTCTTCCCAAAACGGTTTGAAACTTACTATATCAAATCCATGATGCGCATTGAGCCTGTATCCCATGACAATTGTAAAATCTTTTTCACATAAAATATCATCCAAACATACTTATGCCATCTTGTTCTAATAAATTCAATTTCTTAAAACCAACTAAGATTTTTCAGATTTATTTACATTAAACATCAACCTCTTAGCTTCAACATATTTTAACATCTCCCTCTGCCTCTTTCCCTCTCCTTCTCCCTCTCTCCTCTCTCTCTCTCCTTCCTCTTTCTTCCTCTTCCCCTTTCCTTTCTCTCCCTCCCTACCTCTTTCTCCCCCCCCCCCCATAATCCAGACATTGTTATTGAGCATTTTAGCTTTTTTTTCTACCTTCATGTCATTTGCCTTCATTCATATCACAGATAAAAATGTGAAATACTATGTGAGTTGGAGGCACTCCACTAGAGGCCTCTTTGCAAGTTGACGCAGAACCATTAAAATCTACTCTTTGCATCCAGCTTCTCCCCTGGTTTTAAACTCAATCAATTTTATTGTCAGCTAGACAAAAATTTCATAAGATACTTAATGGAACAAGTTCTAGGTCAAGGTTAGGCATTTACTATTTCTATAACACTGGGAAAGTAATTTCATTTCTCTAGAATTCAGTTTCCTCAAGTATAAAATGCAGAAATTAGAATAGAGGATCTCAAAAGTACGTTACAATGCTGTGTATGATTATAGGGAGAGGTAATGTAGTGTAGTGAGTTGGATTCAGAACAAGGAAGTCAGGTCAAGTCAACAGGCATTTATTAAGGTCCTATAACATGCCAGGCAATGTGCTAGTCATTCTTTATAGAGGGAATGCACCCTGCCTTTCAGGAGTTCACATTTTATAACTATGCAAACAACTATGTACAGTCACGAGATATAAAAATCTAATGTCAAGTCCTGTCTCTAACACTTATTGGCTATGAGACTCTGGACAAGTCACTTGATCTGTCAGTGTTCAAGGCAACCATAACTATATGTTTCAAAGAAAGTGACAACTTACATTGGAAAGGAAGTTTTATTGCCAGGGAATTGACTATAGAAATGAAATAGCATTTTAAGTCTTGATTGTTATGCTTAGGATCCCATGATCTTATGCAAACTACATCTACAAAATTTCCTTTGTCAGTTACTCAATGGATTTGCCAGTTTACTGACCTTATCAAAGTGGGAAATCAAGTTAGTCTGGTAGTATCTGTTCTTCATGGAGCCAGGCTGGCTCTTTGTGGTTACCACTTTCTATTCTGTATTTTTGCTAACCATCTTTTTAGACAATTTTTAAACTTTGTCAGGAATTGAAGACAAGCTCTCTGACCTATAGTTCACATATTGCATCTTCCCCCCCCTCTTTTTTTTTCTTGAAAATCAGGATAACATTTATCCTTCTCCAGTCCCATGATACTACCCTGGCAATCTTCCAGACATCATTGACAGTAGCTCAGCAATCACATTTGCCAGTTCTTTCAGTGCCCAATGATAAAGTAAGCCTGAGCAAGTTGATTTGAATTAATCAAGGACATTTAGAGGGTTTCTTGATCCCTCCTTCCTCATCCTGGATATCCAGGCATCGTTGGAGTCATTTTTGTTCTGGTCTTAACCAGCCCATGATCATTTTCTTGGCAAAGGAAATTAGTAAAATTAGAATCAAATGATTCTGTCATCTCTCTGACTTCAGGGTTTTGTTTTTTTTTTTAATCCCTTCTATCTGATGAGAAATAGTGTAGTGGAAAGAATGATGGATTTGGAGTTGGAAGACCTAATTTTGGATTCTACTTCTGTCACTATTTGTGTGACCTTTGACAAGTCACTTAGCTTCTTGTCCTCTCTTTTCTTATTTGTACAATTGGGATGTGGTAGGGTAAACTATAAGAACAAAATTTTCTTTTTAGAGTTACTAATACATATTTAAATCTTGCTTCAGATCCCTACTAGCCATCTGTCCCCATGTAACAATACTGGGATTTGAAGATCTTCCACGTCCCTTGAGCTTGCTGATGTAGCAGGAAGGGGTGGAGCAAGAGAACGCAGGAACCAAGCTAGTCTCCATACGGTGCGGACTGGAAGCGGCGTCAGTGGCAGTGGCTGCGGCTGCGGACTCCTTTTGCTTTGAGCGGGCCAGAATCTGTGCTAAGGACTCCTGCTGAGGACTGCCTGGGGCAGGAACTGCCAGGGGCCGGAGCTGCTGGGACCAAGCTGCCTGGACGCTGAGCAGTTGCGTGCGTGAGGAGAGGAGGATCTTTGCCTGAGGTAGCCTGTCCTGTTTGAAGGCTTGAGGATGTGGGTGTTTACTACTCTGACCACATGTGCCAACTTCATCACTACTG
>JAQQSV010018843.1:0-11317 GCA_028646515.1 Pseudochirops corinnae | reverse complement strand
ACAATCTGTTATATCAAACTCTCCTCTCCTATCATAAGTAAACCTGTGAACTTTAGGACCAGGAGGGATAAAGTAACACACTCTAACAACTTTGTCCAAGTCAGTTGGAAAGTTTTGCTTTGGTTAAATTTAATTCAAAGTGATACAAAATTCCTTTGAACCTGAGGACTCTGAGGTAAATGAGACAAATTAAAGGGAAGCTGATAGGGTGAAGAAGAGAATTTTATTTTCATCCTCTCTTGGATGTTTAGAAGGATCATAAAGAGATTTGTTCTTTTTAGTAGTAATTCAATGCCTTGAGATGTCAATTGACTTCCAAAAGAACAAAAAAACTGCTTTGATATGTTACATAACATTTTAATGGTATTCTGTAACACACACACACACACACACACACACACACATACACACAACCACCAGGAGTTACATCGGTCCAGTGTGATTATGTGATTTTTTAGTATTTCTAATGAACATCAGTGGGAGAGGTACAGGAGTCATAAATTGATACCAGTGATTGAACAGTAATTACATTGAATATATCTTGGGATAAAGAGAGTCAAACTCCTAAGTAATGAATCTATAGAAAACACACATACAAAGTGGTTTAAAAAATTTACAATAGTTAGACCATCCAGAATCAATGCTCCATGAAAATGGAACGCACATCATTTAATAGCATACACATAATAAATTCTGCTATAATCACTGATTCATACTACATTTTTTTTAATCTCAGCACAGAAATATACCCAGGATTTCTATTCTTTTCCTTCTGTCAAACTTCTGATCACTATTCTCGAATGTTAGACCTCGAAGGGTCTTAGAGTCACCTGTCTTAATCTCTCTTTCATAAATTTTGAAACTGAGGCCAAGAAAGTTGAAATGTTTTGCCTAGGATCACAACTCAAATTAATAGCAAAGCTAGACTGAGAACATCTTTTTTCCCTGATTCTTAATTCAGTGTTTTGTTTTGTTTTTCATAATGCCATGTACTCTTTATTTTTAAACATCTGTTAATATGAATAATGCTTCTTAGGAGCCTGTAGCAAAATATTCCCTGATGTTGAGCACTACCAGCAGGAGAGAAGCATAACTGGTATGGGAAATTAATGTAGCATCATAGAGCAGGGACATCACAAAGTGGTGTCCTTGGAGCACCTCCATTTAGGGGCATTAGGGAAGGATAATAAATGACCAGAACCTAAGAGAAAAAAAGAAATTTTTAGGAAGAAAAAGAAATATGTATATCGTTGCTATACTAATGTTTTAATTCTCTTTTTCCTGTTCTGATCTTGTCTCCTATGAAGCTCTCCAAGTCAGGGTCCTAGGGGATGTAAAAGTGGAGAATAGGGACTCTTACATGTAATTCATATACGTATTCCACATTTTTATGCTCAAATCATCATCCTGGGTCCCAAGGATAAAAAAAATAAGATATTCTCAGCCTTGAGGGAGCTTACATCATTTTAGAAGATATAACAAGTATGAGGTTAAGTAAATAGGAGGCAATTTGAGAAAAAAAACCAGCATTAGCATTTGGGGGATTAAAGAAACATTATCAGTGAGGTGGTAGCTAAACTAAGCCTTCAAGGAAGAAAATATTAGAGAAGTAACATAGGATAATGGATAGAGATATTAGATATAGCATCAGAAAGACGGAGTTTCAAAACCCACTTCAGACACCAATTGGGTGACCTTGGGCACTTCTCTATATCTCCAATTTATCAGTAAAATAATAAGGTTGTATTCAGTGGCCTCTGAGGTCCCTTCCAGCTCTTTGTCTATGAGAAGTAGAAATGAGGAGGGGATGCACTCTAGACATGGGACACAGTATGAGAGAATGCACAGAGGTGAGATGTGGGATGTCAAGGTAAGAATAGAAAGGTCAACATTGTATGAAGAAGAAAGGAAGAAAATTAGTATAGAAAAGAAGGTGAAGTGAAAGAATTTAAAAATCTCTAAAGTCTTGGACTTTATGCTTTTCTCCTAGAAGTGATAAGGAACCACTGAAGATTTTTCAAGCAGAGAAGTGACATGGATAAGCTTGTGCCTCAGGAAGACTGGGCAGTTGTATAAAGGAGAGAAGCACCAAAGGAGATACTGAAGGCAGGCAGATCAACTAAAAGGCCATAGCAATATTTGACAGATAGTAAGGGTCTCAGCTAGGGAATTTCACATATGAGTAGAGAGTAAGGAATGATATAAGAGGCATCATGGGAAAAATATATAGGGCAAGACTTGAGCACTTGTTGCAATGGGATGTGAGGGCCAGGAATAAAAAGATACTTTTCAGGGTATTTAATTAATTAATTAATTTTTTTTTTATTTATTCTTTCATTTGTTTGTTTATTGAGGCAATCAGGGTTAAGTGATTTACCCAGGGTCACACAGCTAGTAAATGTCTAAAATCAGATTTGAATTCGGGTCCTCCTAACCTAACTTCCCTGACAGTAGTACCCTCAATAGAAATTCAGAAATTTGTAGAAAAGGCACATTTAGGAGAAAGGATAATATGATAAGTTTTTAGAGACTCTGAGATACTGATGGGTTGTCCATCATTATAACAAGGAACATCCCACTTTTCTTTTCCTCATTCTTCCTTCCTCTATCCACCCATTCTTTTCTCATTTTCCCTCCTTCTTCCCCCACCCATTTTGTTTTCCATTTGGACTGTTCTTTTTTTGGAGGGGGGAAGGTAGGGCAATTGGGGTTAAGTGACTTGCCCAAGATCACACAGCTAGGTGTGTGTGTGTGTGTGTGTGTGTGTGTGTGTGTGTGAGTGTGTGTGTGAAGTGTCTGAGGTCAAATTTGAACTCAGGTCCTCCTGAGTTCGGGCTGGTGCTCTATTCACTGTGCCACCTAGCCACCCCCATTTGGACTGTTCTGTCTAGAATTCTCTGACTTCAGAATTCTGAAGGGAAAGTGGCTAGTAGAGAGGAAGCTTGACATGTCTGGAAAGGACCCGGACTTATAGGCAGGAAGAGCTAGGTTTGAATCTCATCTACTTCAGATATTCATTTGCTGCACTGATTTCGTTTTCTCTCAGCTTTCGTTTCCCCATCTATAAAATGGAAACAATTCTAACTGGGACATTCATTTCAAAGGACTGTTCAATTCAATTAAATAAACATTTACTAAGTGCCTACTATGTTCCAGGCAATGAGCTTTTGCTAGGGATACAAATATGAAAAGGACCATTCCTGTCTCTGAAAAGCTTACAATCTATTGGGGAAATACACTATTATTAATAATCTATGAAAATAAAATTCAAACAGTATTTGGCCTTCATTGTTAAAAATAGAGGTGTCCTATAAGATCATCTGGTCAAATTCTTCCTTTCTGAGGAGGAAAACACTTGAGAGCCAGAGAGGTTAAGAGACTTTTTAAAGGACAATTCATTTCAATGTTTACTGAGGGCCCATCATGTGCAACACAACATCATAGGCTGTTTAGTGTCAGGAATGGGACAGGGTTGCCTTTCTCCTCACCCTTTTTTCTTTATAATAGAGTTAAGGGCATCTCACGATTAGGCTCTTTGAATTCTAATGCTGCCCTCTTTAAATGTTGCCAGGGGAAAACAGGACTGAGTTTTATTTTGGTGACTTTCCCCCTAATCCAGGATGATCTCATTGTGGTTCTCTCTAAATATATGCTCCATGCTTTTCTTTAATTGAAAGAATGCAGATGTGTGATGACTGCCCCACTTTGTAAGTCTCTTAGGCCTAGACTCAACGAGAAATTCCAAGGGGCCTCTGAACACACTATAATTTGTCTTTTCTGGGGCAGACTTATTAAGGTTTAACTCTTAATAAGATTTAGTAATAAATTAACTTATCTTAGAGTGACATTAATCAGTTAACTCTACATCTCCCCAGTTCAGATGCAAATAAAAATAATAATAATTGTTAAGATAATAGCAATAAAATTAGTTCCACTTTCTTTTCATAGAAATAACCTTGGACCTAAAAGATGAATTGAGGGTAGCAAAGGAGCACAAGGTAGCGTGTTAGCCTTTCCCTTCCGGCAGTGAAATTGATAATGTAAAATTAGATTACAAGTAAAAATGAGTTTAATGTACTAATTCATGTTCTCATGCTTAGGACATATATCTATTACATAAATCAGCAAGAATTTTCTCAATGGAGGTCAAGAATATCGGAAGGTTGAGAAGGTCAGAATTAAAGTCCAGTGATAGATGGCATATTAATAAGATTTCAAAGCCCCAACTCACATTGTTGCTTTCAGGAGCATAGTACTGCTACGTATCTTATTGACTGAAACTGGAAATTGTGATCATCAAGAGAAGGTTTTGGGTTTCTGTGCATTTGATTTTCAAAACATTTGCATATGTCCTTTTCTCTCCTCTGACAATATCACTATCTTGGAGCGGGCTATTATTACCTCACACCTGAATTACTGTATTGGTCTTCTGGTTGGTTTCCATGCCTTGAGTTTCTTACTATTCCAATTCATTTTCTTCTCAGCAGTCAAAGTAATCTTCCTAAAACACAGGCTTTACCACATCAGCCCCCACTCTCACTCAAAAAACTCCTATGGTTCCCTGTCTTCTCCAGGATAAAATATAAACATACTCTCCCTGAGAGTTGGAATTCTTTGTTGTTCTCATAATTCTTTGTATCTCAAATAATTAGTATTGTACATAGTTCCTTGTAGGCCTTTTGCATGCTACAATTAACAAGAAAATAATGACACCTTAACTTTGTAAGAAACTATGAAACTCTTAATGTAGTTCTTTTTCAAAAGGAAATAATTGAGACTCTAATTTGCGGTGGCCTGGAATCTTTATTTTCCTGAAGTGCAAAAAGCAGGGACACACACACACACACACACACACACACACACACACACACACAGAATTCATTTTCTTTTCCTTCTGATATACCATCTACATGGATTACTGGATTCATTTTCTGCATTTTCACTTCATGTGAATTATCCATTTGGAAGAAATTAAAATTATTCATAAGGAATAGGTTATTCTGGTTTAGTTGGGGGATGGGATTGAGGATTGAGGAAGGGGGTGTTCTTCCATGAAATTGCAAATGGATATTTCTTCTCAGAAGGGTTAGTAAATCATACAGGATTCTCATTTCCAGGTATGTCTCTTGAAAATACAACCATCATAGATATAATTTTCAGATTGTACAACTATTTCAGGTTGATATTCCACAGAATTCTGCTCATAAGGAAGTTCAGGAGCTACACAGCATATGCATTTTATTAGTGGTCCAGGGTGATCCTGGAGGTAAGGTGATTCTTCTTCCAGCAGCTGTCAACAGGGTATTGTGGTAGAAAATACATATCTACTCTCTCTTCCCTTTATCCTTCTTCTGCTGTCTGTTAATGATACCTGAATTTTCATCCTCACCCTTGGTGCATGGAAGGAGTCATACGTTGTGTTGCTTACCCAAGAGTGACTTTTGAAGGGAAATAAGAACAACCTATAATCATCAAATCACATAAATGAAAAGGAAGGGACCTCAGAGACGAGACACTCCTATCCCTTCCTGTAACAAGTGAGGAAATTGGGGCTCAGAGAGGCTTGTCCAAGGTTCCACTGTTCCTTAATAGAATAATTCAAACTAGAACCCAGGTGATCTGCTTGCATTTCAGTCCTCTACCACTATATCACATGCAATATTAATATGTTTGATTTTATTCAACTTAGAAACTGTTATTGCTGAAGGAAGATTTAGTGGTCGTGATGATCCACCTCATTTTACAAATGAGGAAACTGAGGCCCAAAGTGGTAAGGAAAAAAAAAGACATCCAGGTTTATGTAGCTAGCTAATATGGCAGAGAGGGAATTTAAACCCAGCTCTCTTCACTGCTAGTTCAATATTCCTCCTTCTATCAACACTTCAAAAACTCTAAACAAAAAGTAGTCATAGAAAAGATGTTGGCTGTATGTTTAGAAAATAGTAATGTATAAGAGTTCAAAAGTACAAAGTACATGAGAGCAATTCCTTGATAATGTGTGATCAACCAATGTCAGAGTGATATAAAAGACTTCATTCAGAAAATGTACCATAGGAAAGGCAATGAGCTTGCCAGGTATCAGTCATTCAGTCAATCAGTGACTTCTATGCTATTTCATGACCATATTTACACAATAATTTCTTTTAAAAGCAAAACATTTAGGCAGTACCTTAATATTCATACAACTCATCTAATGAGAAGTATCCTAAACATTTCCTTCTGATTATTACTTCCTAGAATAAATGGCCATGGATATTTCTAAAATCTTGCATTTTAAGGCTAGTGTTGGCAAACAGTCCTCCCTACCTTGTCTTTTGGGAGGTCCTACAATAGCATAGCAAGTTCTTTGGGGAAGCATTCTCAACTGGGGAATTCTATATTGGTGGGTCTGTGTTGGGGTGTCCTGAGAGGGATGAGGGTTTCCAAGGCAAAATTATAGGCATCCTGGTAACTCCTAATCTTACTTAGTTAATCCTGTGGTCTTCACTAATTACTTTCTAATTTCATAAACTGCTCCGTGGAATGTACTAAAATCTATTCGTTATGCAGAAGAGGGGATGAACTTGTTCCTTTCACCCTATAGGGCAGAAACAGAATGGGTATTGCAAAGAGGTCAATTTAAGATTGATATAAGAGGGGAAAAAATGACAATAATAACAACACAAACACCCAACTTCTTAAGCATCGAAGTCATTGAAAAGTAGAATGGGTTACCTTATGAGGTAACAGGTGTCCTTTACTAGGAGATTTTCAAGAAGAGGCTCCAATGACCATTTGTTGAGAAGATTGCAGCAAGGACACCTTTTGAATATGAGTTTCAAGGTACTTGATGGACAATGATTGCCTTGCAACTCTTAAATCTTGTAATTGTGTGATATCTAGGTAGATAAATGCCAAATGGGTCAAATGATTCACTTCTATTACTTACTCTGTTAGGTAGACATAGTCTAAGTCTAGGAGACATGGTGGGGGGAGGGGAAGTAACAGTTCAAATAAACAAAGCAGTTTAATTGTAAAAATGTTTGCCAGATAAAGATAAGACCTTCCCCTTACCCTCTTTCTATGTAAAAGTGTCCAGAAATTTACTTGATCAACATAGTATTATTCTTTTCTCTTGGTCTGTCCTCCTATACATGAATAGAAACATCTAATGCATATATTGAATTGACTTAATTTTAAAAAGGAGGAAAAGAAAGAAGGGGGAGAGAAAGAAAAGAAAGAAAATAAATCAGGGGAGGAAGAGCTTTTTGTCTATGTTCCTGACACTTTGCTAAGCACTTTATAAATATCTCATTTGATTCTCGTGATAACACAGTGAGGTAGGTGCTAGCATTATTCCCAGTTTACAGTTGGGGAACCTACGGCAGTTCAATAACTTGCACAGGATTAATTAGTTGGTTAATAAACATTTATTAAGCACCTACTATGTGCCAGACATTGTTAAGTGCAAGGCATACAACTACAAAGGGTCTGAGCTGGAATTAAACTCAGATCTTGGTGCCTCTCTCTATCCATTGAGCTACCTTGTTGACTACTGTAACACATTTCATTCTAGAGAGGAATCATACCTAAGACAGGACTCTATAGAAAGATATTTTGTTTACTCAAGTACCCACCAGACTTCAACATAAGGGGTTTTACCCAAACAGCAGTTGCATGTCACGGTCCTCAAATACAATGTTAAAACAAGGGTCCACTAAATGTAATCTAAGTCACTAGCTTCAATCACAGTAGCTTGAGGTTGAGAAAAGAAAAAAAACAAAAATAAAAACAAAGAAATATGTGTTAATATTAAAAGACCATAAACCTTTTCCAAGTGCCCCAGGCTTTTATATGTAAAACAGTGGTAACTTGTGAAACAGAGGATAAAGCACATTTTTTTCAAAGACCTCAAATTTGTAAGTCTATCATTGGGAAACACATCAGCCACTTTTTGTAAAGTGAAAAGGAACAGCTATAAAGTTTAACTAGTAGCTTGTTCTTGATGGAGGCCAAGACATCCTTTACACAATGCACTGAATAATTATGATTGTCATTGAGATTTTTGACAAAAAATAAAGCCAAAGCTTATGAAACATTCTATTGTAGCATATTCAGTGGATCTATTGGTCATATGAATATCCATTCAACAGAAACTCGGGAGGACTGAGGTATCTTTTTGCTTATTTCAATGCAGAACGAATATGCCAAGTTAAAATTCTCTGAATGGATATAGTGCAGGAATATAAGGATGACCACAATTAGCTAAAACAAAATTTGTTGTTGTAGGAGCTGTGAAAAAGCAGGCTCTTTCTTACATTGGGAGCATTATGAAGAGTAAGCTAGCATTATATGATGATTATTGCATAACTATATTTGATGCAAGAAAAGTTGGATTCAAATTCTGACTCCACCCTTTACTGCAAGTCTAATGTCAATTTTCTCATCTCAAAACAAGGAAAGAGGATTGGTTGATCTCTCTGATTCCTTTTAGCTCTAAAAACTACGATCCTATGAACTTTCTGTTACTTTACAATCTTCTCTATTCTAAGTAATTCAACAAGATATTTAAGGACCTCAGTTTCTCCAAAGGTCACGTAACCATGCCACGTATAGCCCTAGTACATACAAACTATTACAGTCCTTGAAGATTTGCTCTTCATTTCCATTCAATAAAAATTTATCAAACAATTACTAAATAAAGCACAATATGTTGGGTCCAGAAATCCAAAATGAGTACAAACCAGATCTTGCTCCTTAGGAAGAAGAGGGAAAGGGAAGATAAGCCTATTTTTAATTATGACCCTGAACCTCCATTATAGATTATAGAATTTCTCTAGGACTCCCTTTAAGTCATTTGAAATTTTCTATTGCTATTTGTTCTGCTCATGCTGTGCTGTTTTCTTTGTACCTACTTTTGATGTAAATGATTGATCTTAGACTGTTGAATTTATTATTCTGTATTTCAAATTCCATTTTTTGTATAGCTAAATCTGCCCATCCTCTTGTGGCCCACTGTCAATAAAGAGGATATTAACTTAATAATGAAACATATTTTGGCTTCCATTCATAATTTCAGAAGGCAACTTGTCCTTGTCTTTTTCATCAGGCTGATAGTCATCATTCTAACCTTATTTGACTCACTGCATATTTGAAGGGAAAAAGAAGAGGGACACAGAAAATAATGGAATCCATCTCACATACTGGACAATAGTTTCTAAGCTTTTATGGCTTTCTTTTTGACTTTAAAATTATGTTTCAAAGTTCCTTTTCATATCATCAGCCCCATATGGCTAGACTGCTACATTGCCTTGGCTATTGTCTACCTGTGACCACCAACCATGATTGCCCACTCCCGTAATTCCATACTATTGTCAAATTAGTCTTTAAAAATAGGATAGGGAGTAGATCTGGTTTATTGAAATAAGTAGTTAACTTCCTCTCTTGAAGGAAGTCAATAAGCTCTTTGGTGCTTAGAATGTTAGAGAGTTGCCCAGAGCACTGAGACAGTAAGTGATTTGCCCAAGTTCACAAAGTCAGGATGGGTCAGAGGAATGACTTGAATTCAGGTCTTCCTGGCTTCCAGGCTAGCCCTCTAGCCATAACTTGATGCTGCCTTTCCTAAAGTACAACTCTTGATATGGTAATCATTTACTGAAGGACTTTTACTGTTCCCTACAGCATCTTGTTCAAGTTGTTCTGCCTTGCTTTCAAGACCCTCCGTGATCTGACTCAAATCTCACCATCTCAACTTATTTTTTCAGTACTCTCCAACACTGCTGGCCCGAGAGGCACAGGCATTCATTGTCCTACACTTAATGCCATGACCGTTTCTGCCTTCTCTCTGTTCAGTCTGCTTCTTTATCTAGAATTTTCTTCTTCCCTTCATCGTTAATCAAATCCTACTTATACTTCTAGGTATACCTAAAACTCTTACCAAGTATGTCAAATTACACTTATCTTTCTTTTCTCTCAACATCTGGACTGATAATTACTAAGGGAAACTTAATGGGGGGGGGGGGTAGCTCCTGAACTAGATAAAGTCTTTCAAGGCAGTGGCCACAACTTGTATTTATTTCTTCCCCATAGCCCTCACTTGTGCAGTGATAGACTCAGATTGGCATATAACCAATACTTGTTTGATCCATTATATATGAAACTTAAGATAATCCAAAACTCATTCAGCTTTTTATTATTATTTATTTTATTATTTATTATTATTTATTTATTATTTTTCAGAGAATGTCTGGTTCTTTAGGAGTGTTAGCCACTGGACCAGTCCTATAGAGCTTCCCTAAGGCTTGGGCTCATACCTTTTGGATTGTATACAAAGCAGACAGGCCACTGGATGAGGGGTAAAGAAGCAATTTAGGTCTGTTTTAAGACATTTTCACCCATTCATCATTCAACAAGCACTTATGAAGTGCCTACCATGTATCAGGCATATGCTAGATGCTGGAGTTACAAAGGCAAAAATGAATAATTTCTTGGCCACAGATGCTTTAGATACATTCAAAGGAAATAAAAGTAATTTCTTTGGGGAAGAGTGCTAGCAATTGGGGCCATCAGGACAGGCACAGCATACAAGGTGGCACTTGAGCTAATCTTGTGAGAAGCTAGGGATTCTGAAAGATGGAAATGAGGAGGGAGAGCATTCTAGTCAATGAGCAACACCATGGAAATGGTAGGTGGAAAGTCCTATAAGACACAAGAATTTGGTTTGGCTGGAGTACTGAATGTGTGAAAGGGAGAAATGTGTAACAATTCCGGAAGGGTAGGCTTTTTTAGCTAAATTGTAAAGTGTTTTAAATGCCAAATGGAGTTTGTTTTATTTTAGAAAGAGTCGCAAATCACAGTAGTTTCTTAAGCAAGGGAATGATAAGATATGACATATGCTTTAGAGAGATCATTTTGGCAGTCATGTGGAGAACAGATTAGAATAGGGAGAAACTTGAATAGAAAGACAACCTAGGAGGCTGTTGCAATGGTATAGGGTAATGAAACCCTGAATTAGGATGGTGGCTCCATGAATATGGACACAAAAGTGGGTGGGAGAGACATGATGAAGGTAGAGTTTCTGCTACTTGTCAAATAAGAGGATGGGAGGGCAGAGTCAGGGATGACTTTGAGGTTGTGAACCCAGGTCACTAGAAGGATGAAGATGACATCAAAAGAAATAGAGAAGTTAGGAAGAAGGAAGGGTTCAAGGTCGAGTGATAAGGAGTTATGAACAGGTTGAGTTTAATATGTTTATAATTCATCCAGTTAAAATCTCTAATTGGCACATAATGGCAATCAGTGATATTTAACTGGAGCTCATAAGAGATAGTAGGTCTTT
>JAQQSV010018842.1:0-11317 GCA_028646515.1 Pseudochirops corinnae | reverse complement strand
CTTCTAATTGAGCTTCCTGCTTCAAGTACAAGCTTTGTCCAGTCTATCTTCCACTCAACTGCCAGAGTGATTTTACTAAATTCCAGTGGCTCCCTATGATCTCCTGGATCAAATATAAAGTCCTCTGGAATATAAAGACTTTTACAGCCTAGCCTCTCCCTAATTTTCCAGTCTTTTCACACTTTAAACCTCTCTGTACTCTCTGGAATCATTAAGACCTGAAAACAAAACATCCTCAGGAACTTATTGGCCATGTGATCCTGACTAAGTCTCTTATACCTCTGTCTGCTTCAGTTTCCCCAATTATAAAATGAGAAGCAAAATTATGCCTATTTCTCAGGGTTGTTGTGAGAATGAAATTAGATGCTATTTGTAAAAAGAGCTTAGCACAATATCTGACACATAGTAGGCACTTCCCCCAATTACCTGCTAAATAAACTTGCAACTCTTCTGCCTGGCATATAAATTCTTCCATCCTTTGTTCCACCTTACCCCATATTCTTCTTTGTAGATTTTCTGCTTTAGACAAATTGAACTACTTTCTATCACTGAAAATATGTGCTGTACTCTCTTGCTTGCCTTTCCTTGCCCAGAATATTATCTATGTCTCTTTTCCTGTTGAATTCCCATTCATAATTTAAATTTCAACCCAAATATTGCAGTCTTCCTGAAGCCTTTCTCAGTGGTCTTACTTAACAACCTTCTGCTTTGTAACTTCCATAGAATTTTTTCTTTTGCATTTTTGTTGGCATTTTCATTCAGTTATATAATAATGTGCACTTGTAGTTGTCTTTTCACATTTTGTCCTCCTGCTTGATTTTAAGCTCTCCAAGGGAAGGAAATGTAAGTTGCCTAAATCTTGTATCTTCCCCAGCTCTCAGCAGAAGGAGAATAATGCCACTAATAAGTCCTCTGTGCATGAATGAATATTGCCACAGACTTTTTTTCATTGAGATGTGAAGGATAAATGAAGGCATTCACATCAAGAACTTTGATGTAATTCAGGAGGAATGGGTCATAGAAGTAAGAGAGAAAGGCAGCATAACCAAGGACAAAGTGTTGGGTTTGGAGTTTGAAAACCTGAGTTTGAATGCTATCAGATATTCTTACTCTATACTCATGGGAGTGCTATTTAAACTGCTCACAACATCAAGTTCCTTATTTGTAAAATGGATGTAATAATACTTACATCACCCACTTCATAGGAGAATTGTAATGAAAGAGCTCTGTGAGGCTTAAGATACTATATGAGTGAGATTTTATCTTTCTAATTTTTAGAAATGGACATGCATTCTAATCATGCTTTTCCCACAGAGTTTGTATTTTGGCACCATTTATATCCCAATATATTCTTACATATTCTTGTGTGTGGGTCAACTACTTAAAATATTTATTTTTCACTCCAGTCCACTTAAAAATATTTTGAATGGTTGTTTTATTCGGGGAGAGAAGAGGATTGAAGTGCTGCTTCCTCACAGCTCAACATTAGCACCTCTGCTTTTAAGCAGCTACAACTGAAAATTGGGAGAAGTCACTCAGTGAAACATAAACAACAGGTTTAATGTACCAAAATTGAACATTACCTTCTTCCCCAGTGTCTTTTTAATTGTTAAATTTAAAGGCTTTAGATGGAGTATCCATAAAATGTAATGAGCTCCTCAGCTGGGCTTATGCTGTTTGCCAGTCTCTTCATATATTTTTAAAGTGCAACTATTTTGGTGTTTTGTTTTCTGTTAAGACATTGCATATTCTCAGACTTTTCTCCTCTTGTGTAGCTCTCAATACACAAGGGTACCCTTATAATATTCCTTAAACAGCCAAAAAAAAATTGGCAGTACTAAAGTCTCCACAATCTCCTGACTCTTAATGTGTATGAATTTCAGTGAGCCCAGAGCAACATCAAATGGAGAACAGCTGATCTCAAATCACTCTAGGAAAGCTTCTTGGAAAGTATGTTGCAACACAGTAAGTGCTCAGAAGTCATGGGGGGCTTTGAAAATGGAGCTGAGAAAAAGCAATTCCCAATCTGGGGTCTCACTTACCATCACATTGCATCTCTGAACAGAAACAAAAACAAAAAACTTTTTTTTAAAATTTTGCACAGGCAGACTGCTTTGGCATGGAAGGAGAGCCAACAAATTTTGAGTCAACACTCATTAATCACCTCTAACATACGAGGTCTGTGCTAGGTTCTACATAAAGGCAAAAATGAAAAAAGTCCTCACAGATGTTACATTTTACTAAGAGGATCCAACAAGTATATAACAAAAATGCAACCTAAAAAGAGAATAACACACAATTATTTCAAGAAGGCAAGAGTACTAATAAGGCCTCCTGTAGAAGATGGGGTCTTAATAGTACTGTGAAGGGAATTATGGGATTCTGTCAGGAAAGGATGAGGTGGGAGTGTATACTACATGTAGGTTGTGCAATAATAGAGGCAAAATAATGATGTTTCTTATGGGTGTAAGGAAGTATGTTGGCACAGGTACAAACTGTGTGAGCTTGCTCAGATAACATCTCTTTGGAGGACAGCAGAGACATGCTTCTGGGAGAATTGTGACTCCATGGAAGGTAAGTGGCTTGGAGACCAGAGCATGTATGGGCATTTGGTCACTGATCTTGGTCAGCCAACTCTTGGGATGAAGAGGAGACTCTTTGGCTTTGGAGAAATTGAAATCATTAGCAACATCTTTGTCTCTATTGCAGCTCTCACTTACGGGAGTGTATGGTAACTTCAATTCATTATGTCTTATAAGAGACTATTTCATAAAGGAAAAGGCCTCTGGGACTTCTTCCATATGTGAGGTCATATAACCTCTGAGAAACAGGGCCTTCTTGGCCTTTTTGTTTGTTCTTTTTTATTATGGGGTACAGGGAGTGGGTTTTTCAACTTGGTTGAAAGAATGACCATCAGGAATCTGGGAGTCAGAATTGAGATGAAAAGCTATGCTGTTGTTTGTTTATTGTTTTTGAGGAGGATCATGACATCAGAAAGATGATGCCATGATTTGCAAGTGAATTGCATTTAAGTGAGGGAGGACTGTGCAAAGTCACTATCTTCACTCTCTCCTCCAGAGCCATCTGGGTCCAGTGGCCAGTCATGGATCAGGACAGTTGGAGATTGCCCAGGATGCAGTGAGAAACCTTGTCCTTCAATGAGAAGCAGCTCTCTGTTGTCTTCCACATAGAATGTCATTTGAGCAATTTCGTAGGGTCCACACATGTGCCAATGTGTCCCATTGCATTCATATTGCCACCAGCCCATCATCAATACCCTCGGAAGAAGACATTTTTAGACCTATGAAAATAAAAACAGATGAGAATTCATCCGGCAACAATTTCACCTTTGGGATATGAACTTGGGCCAAATGCTATGTAGGAACTGAGCTAAATTTTGAATCCAATTCCCTGTATCCTTCTCCTCACTTCCCAGACTAAGATTAAAGTGGTATGGGATAAGGTTAGGATTATGGTTCTGAAGTATTAGGGAAAATCTTTGTACATTTCTTCTTGCTATATTTTTAAAATATATTTTATTTTCCCCCAATTACATGTTAAAATAAATTTTTAACATTTTAAAAAAATGTTTTGAGTTCCAAATTCTATCCCTTCCTCTCTTCTTCCCTTCCTCCCTACCTCCCTCACCTCCACTCTCCCTGAGATGGTAAGCAATAAGACATAGGTTATACATATGAAGTGATGTAAAACATTTCCATATTCGTCATTTTGTACAAGAAGACTCAAAAGAAAAAGAAAGACAGAAAAAAAATGTGGAAAATAGCATGCTTCAGCCTGTATTTGAACAGTATAAGTTCTTTCTCTGAAGGTAGATATTATGCTCCAACATTAATCCTTTGGGATTTTTCTTGGATCGTTGCATTTCTGCGAATAGCTAAGTCACTCACAGTTCTTCATTGAACAATATTTCTGTTACTGTGTACAATGTTCTCTTGGTTCTACTCATTTCACATTGTATCGGTTCATATAAGTCTATCTAGGTTTTTCTGAAATCATCTCACTTGTCATTTCTCCTAGCACAATAATATTCTATCACAACCATGTCACAGCTTCTTTAGCCATTCCCTAATTGATAGGCATCCCTTTGATTTCCAGTTCTTAGCCACCACAAAAAGAGCTGTTATAAACATTTTTGTACATATGTCTTTTTTAATGTGAACATTTAGATCTCAGAAATCACAGATACTACATATCAAAGATTGAGTTGTTGTTTTGTTGATTTATAGACTTAAGAAAGTGAAGGAAAAGATGTTAATAATGCAGATTAAACTTAAAAGTAAGTTGCATGTACCTTTATTATATTTTTGAAAACCAATTGTTAAAAACATTCACTAGCACACCTCTGCCTTTAAGGGACCTTAGAGTCAAGGCATTTTACAAGTGTGAAATTAAGTCCCATTAAGCTTAAATGACTTACACAGGTTTATTTGATGTCTTTTGGTGTCTTTGGGATATGGACCTATCTTGTTACATTTTTAAAGTAAATATCCCTTTGTAAATGTTACCTAGTATTGAGTGGTTATATGACATAGTAGTACTAGCCAGTGTTGCATAAAATGGGGGGAACTCAACTAGTAGTATCTTGAACTGACAGTTGAGAAAAGAAAGTTCTTTCCCAAACTTGTCAGGAACCTGAGAACCTTGAGAGGGAGAGTAGCAGGTCTGTCCTGAGAAAGTGGGACCAGAATGAACAATTTTACATGAATGACAATTTTTAGGATAGTTTGATTAAAACAAAGACTGTGTAAAGGGGAGTAATGAAATAAGATTGGAATGGTTGGTGGGAACCAGATTGTGAAAGGCTTTAAATGTTTGACTAAAGATTTGATATTTGCAACAAATAGAAGCCATTGAAAATTTCTAAATTAGGGATGTGTGACATGTGACATGATAAGATCTGTAGGGGTGGCTAGGTGGCACAGTGAATAGAGCACTGGCCCTGAGTCAGGAGGACCTGTATTCAAATCCGGCCTCAGACACTTAACACAAAAACTAGCCCTGTGACCTTGGGCAAGTCACTTAACCCCAACTACACTACCTTGCCCTCTCCAAAAAGAAAAAAAAAAGATCTGTATCATAGAGCACCAGTTTGACAGCTGTTTGGAGAATTGATTGGAAATGGAATACCCCTAAGTCATGGGGACTAATCAGGAGTCTGTTGCCATAGTACAATGGAGAAATTATGAGACCCCAACTTAGGGAAGAGGCTGCACGAATGGAAATAAGGGGATGTATGTGAATGATACTATGAAAGTTGGATCAACAAGAATTACCAACTGATTAGATGTAGGGATTGAGAGAGGAAAGAATGAAGGATAATTCTAAGGTTGTAAACTGGAGTAATTGGTAGTATAGTGTTTCTCTCAACAGAAAAGTGAAAATCTGTACAAGGGATGGATCCTCAGAGACCTCATGTTCCATTCACTCATGCCTGCTACTTCAAAATAATGATGTAAGAAACTAATCAGAAGAATGAAATACTTATGAGGGAAATAATGAGTACATTTCAATTCTTCTCTTTTCTCAAATTCTCCCTCAATCCTTGATCTTTATTTAAACTCTTATTCAAGTCTTACCCATTTTTTAAGATATATATTTCCATATTTCTTTCTTTCATCTTTGATCCCCCATGGCAGCTAAGTAATTCAGTGGTTAGCGTTTCAGGCCTGGGGTCAGGAAGACTCATCTTCCTCAGTTCAAATCTGGCCTCAGATGCTTACTAGTTGTGTGACCCTGGGCAAGTCACTTACCCCTGTTTGCCTCAGTTTCCTCATCTGTAAAATGAACCAGAGAAGGAAATGGCAGAGAAAGATACTCTTTGCCAAGAAATCTTTACCAAGAAACCTCCCAAATGGGGTCAAAAAGAGTTCAAATGACTTAAAATGACTGAACAATAACATAATCCCCTATTTCTATAAGGCAACATGACATCATATATTGGAAAAAAGAACTGGAATTGAGGTCAAATGACCTGGTTTGGGATTCTGGCTGGACTACTTTCTGTGTGACCTTGTGTAAGTCATTTAAGCTTAATGAGACTTAATTTCACATCTGTAAAATGCCTTGGCTCTAAGGTCCCTTAAAGGCAGAGGTGTGCGAGTGAAAGTTTTTAGCAAGTGGTTCTCCAGAAAATAAAGGTATGTACAATATACTTTTAGGTTTAATCTGAATTATTAACATCTTATCCTTCACTTTCTTAAGTCTGTAAGTCAACATAACAACAAATCAGTCTTTGATTTGGAGCATTTGTGATTCCTGATATCTAAATGCTCACATTGAAAATTTAACAATCCTGTCTTAGGAGTTGATATAAGCTGGCTCTGGTTCTAGATATATGAGCTTGTTATATTTCATTTTCTCATATCATGGTACTTACAATTATTTATTAAGTATATTATTCATATTATTATCTTTCCCACTAGATTTTGAGCCTATTTTCTGGCAACCATCATATATAACTCTGCTTGTGTATCTACCATATAGCGTATAGCTCATGATTGGGTACTTAATGAATACTTCACTAGGTTTGAGGAGACTGGTCTGTGGATCACAGATAAGATACTTATGTATTTTTCTTTGAGAAGCACTTCAGTTCTAATAACTGCTCTTAGTATGCAAGTAACATGAAGAGATCACTAATCTTTCAAAGAATGATAGAAGCTAGGATATGTTTAAATAATCTATCCCCTTAGCACTCAGATACATATTATGAATTCAGATATTGGTGTTATATCACCAAGGAGATTGCAGATAATAATAATAGGTAAAATTTGTATAGTATTTTTAAGGTTTACAAAGCACTTTACATATGTTATCTCATTTTTATCTTGTAGGTAATGCCATCATCAACAATTGAGAGTGTTTTCAAATATTTCTCTCATTTTTCAAATTGAAATTTACTTTGATACCCATAGTACAGTCTGTTTCAAAACTGCCTGAGATATTATTCAGAATCATCTTTAGATTTTAACAGATGCTTGGACAGGTTGAGATGAAATTCCCTGAGGTTGGGGGAAGTAATTTAAATCTTCACTGAGAATTCTGATTCTTGTTGTTTTTGCTCTTCTACCCACTCCTGGGAGAGAAAGAAGAATAGTGAGGATAGGGCAGCAGGGAAGGATTACAAGATCTAGTGGAATCGTTGAAAGAGGAGAGAGAGACAGTGAAGCAAGAGAGGAAGACAGCTGAGGACTGGAGTGGTTTTAAGAGAGCCAAAAACACTATTATGGCGATTGGGACTGTGGACTAAAGAGCCTGTTGATGGTTAATCTTAGCCTTGGTTTTATGACAAGAATGCCTACTTTGTTTGCTAGGAAGTTTTCTTCCTCCAAGAGAACCAGAAGGAAGGTTTGTAAAGGTCTCTAACTCCAACTCCCCCTCCTCTTCACACCACTTTGTTTCCTCGTTATTATTTAAATTGCTCTTTAAAAAATTCTGTTTATCCTCACTTAAAACATCTGTGCTAAATCCAGAAATATGTATTTTCTTGCGCACCCTGTTTGTGTCCAGACAGTGTAATCAGGAAAGCTTCTGGCTATTTGTATTCATACAATTCAATGGGCTTGGGAATTAAGTCTAGTTTGAAGTTATTTTTTCTA
Organism: Pseudochirops corinnae; assembly: GCA_028646515.1. Taxonomy (NCBI): domain Eukaryota; kingdom Metazoa; phylum Chordata; class Mammalia; order Diprotodontia; family Pseudocheiridae; genus Pseudochirops; species Pseudochirops corinnae. The sequence goes on along the minus strand of JAQQSV010018842.1, from coordinate 3,698 downwards.
TGTCTATGATGAGCTATGATTTGATTTTATTAATACCTCTAGAAATTTTCCCAAAGTGTAATTTAAACTTAATTTGTGGTTCTTTTTTTGAATCTATTGATTATTCAGTCTTTTACTGTAATTTCAGTGTGGATCATTAAGTTCTCAGAGGCAGAGGAGGAGAGGATGGTTCTGAACTCCTTAGACAAAGCATCTCACTAACTTTCCCAAAAAGAGTAGGAAAGAGAGGGGTACACAAGCAATGAAAATCTCATTCCTAGCCAAGGCAATGGGAGGAGATAGGGATGATCCTTTTCCCTAAAGGGAAAAATGGGTTACCAGCTAACCAACTTTGTCCTCCACAGTAACATATGCATGATATAGGAACATAATGTAAAAAATCATTATCCCTTGTTACACCATGAGACCTATTTTTGTCCATGCTACATTTCCATCCAATAGCCAGCTTTTCTCCTCTTAATTTCAGGGTATATAGTCCTTTATACCATTGATCTTGAAAGTGTGGGGCATATATCCCTGAGAACACACAGGATAATCCATTAGGATGTGGGAAGAAAATATTAGAACAACCTATTTTTAAATTTTAAAATAAGAAAAATTTTTTTCACTCATTTAATACAGAGATTATTTCTGGTACCTTTATTTGCTTTGTATTTCAAATGGCCAAGGATCTTATATGGTGCATAAGATACCTAAAGGAAAGAGATTTGTATACATCACAAAGGGCATAGCCAGTTAGTTCATATATATGGGTTATATTACCTCATTTTTGCTAAACCAACCCTTAAAAATGGACAAATGCTTTAGAATGATTCTTGCAAAGAAACTGGGTTTGAAGACTATGGATTATGTGAACCCAAGTGAACACAAGGAAAATAAAACTCAGACTTTTCTTAATTTTTGTTTTAGACTGAACTCTTTGTCAGCTATATCACAAGGTAAAAATGACAGTCTAATCAGATCAGATTAGTAAGGTATTTAAAAAACTAAACTTCTGTTATTAAAAAGGATCTGTCACCTAGAAAAATTCTCATATGTGCACACTTATAAAAGCTGGAAACATAATATTTTAAACTATCTAAAAACCTTCCAAATGCAGATTTTCAGTGAGTTTTAAACCTATTCAAACCCAGTTCTAGTTTGAATCCTAGAAAAAACTGTTGAGGAAACTAGAAAAATAGCAGAAAATAGACTTAAACCAACACCTTACATCACATTCCATAATACATTTCAGATGGATATATGACCTTAATATTAAGGATCATACTATAAAAAATTAGAAGAGAAACAGATCATATACTTCTCACATTTGTATGTAAGAGATACTCTTCTTAATCAAACATGGGGACAGGGACAATTATCAAAGGTGAAATAGATAATTTTTATTACTTGAAATTAAAAGGCTTCTGCACCAATAACAATAATGCATCTAGGATAAGGAGGGGAGTGATCAAACGGGAAAAAGTATCAAATGTCTCTGATAAGGGTTTTACCACATAGCTACCAAATTGGCAAAGATTATGAAAGCTACTGTTTGTCAATAGGGAGGTATGTGGAAAGAAAGCCACAATAAAGTATGATTATTGGTGGTGTGAACTGGTAAAATCATTCTGGAATGCTATTTTGAATTATACTAATATAGATATTTCATTTACCTAGCGAATCTGTTGCTAGGTATATACTCAAAAGAATTCATTGGCAAAAAGGAAGGCTCCTATTCAGCAAAATATTTCTAGTAGCACTTTTTGTGTGTGTGTGTGTGTGTGTGTGTGTGTGTGTGTGTGTGTTAGCAAAGAACTAGAAACAAAGTAAGATGTCCATTGTTTCATCTTTTCCTGGTTTAAGTATTAGGGTTATATTTGTCTCATTAAAGAATTCTGATAGAGTTATTTCTCAGTTTGGATTTTAAATGGTTGCTTCAGGGATGTACACATAGATAATTAGGTTGATGCATTCATTACCAGAGTTAGCTCAGCATTTGGGAGGCTTCAAAAGAATATATAGGAGAGAAGAGATATTAAACTTCTGATCAAACTGAGGAGTCTATAGGGCCATTGTGCTTACCTCTTTGTTGTATGCTTGTGAAACCTGAACTGTGTATCAGTGCCATGCTAGGAAATTGAATTGCTTCTGTTTAAATTGTCTCTGGAAGATTCTGAAGATCATCTGGCAATGTGAGGTACTGGACACTGAGGTTGTTTCTCAAGCTCAACTGCCAAGGATTTTAACTCTATTTGCAGAAACTGTAACTATAGCTATAACTATAAACTGGCTGAATTGTTTCAATGCCAAACATACATTTACTTAAAAGACTATTTTACAGAGATAATACAAGGATAAAGTCTCTCTGAAGAACTTTGGTATTGATTGTGAGGCACAGGACTGTCTAGTGTGGCATGCCTGCATCAAAGAAGACATTGCATTTCATGAACAAAGTTTAATTGTGGTAGTTCAAAAGAAATGTGAGATGCACAAAATTAGCAACCTCTCCCTCCCAAATGGTAATATGGGCTATTTGTGCCTGAGCTGTAATGGAGTCTTCTGAACTCCTGTTTGTCTGATTAGCCATGGTTGGATACACTGTACATTAACCCCACCATTTTGATGTCATTTATTTCTCTTTGATTATGAAAGACAACAATCACCACCAACCATATGAACAATTAATAAAGATATATGACTAATAAACATTCCTTAATTGATAAATGGTAAAAGAACATGAAAAAATAATTCTCAAAAGAAGTACTGAAAAATATTCACAATCACATGAACAAATCTCTGATAACAGGAGAAATGCAAATCAAAGTCACCTTGAGGTTTTACCTTATATCCTGCAAATTTGCAAAATAAAAATAACGACTATAGCCAATGTTGGAGGAGTTGTTGGTGGAAGTTGTATGCAGGTGTGAAGTTGTACAACCATCTTGGAAATAAATTTGGAATTATGTGTATAAAGTGGAATTATATGCAAATAAAGTGACCAAAATATCCACAACCTTTGAACTAGAGATTCCATTACTGGCCTTATACCCTAAGGAAGTCATTGATAAGAAAAAAGTTCACATATACTCCGAAACATTTATAGTAGCACTGGAACAAAGTAGACACCCATGAAGTGGGGAAGGGTTAAACAAATTGTAGTACCTAGTTGTAATGGAATGCTGCTGTGCTATAAAAAATGATGTGTGTGATGAATATAGAGAAGCATGGAAAGATCTATATAAATTGATGCAGAGTGAAAAAAAGTAAAAATAGCAATGTGAATAGTAATTAAAACAATGAAAATGGAAAGAACAATGACACACCAACATATCAAAGCAAATGAAACAAAATTAGAAAGATCAAGGGAGATGCAAATGAAGAGATATGAGAAGACACATCCAACTTACTGCTTCATTGGGGTGAGAGGTTCATAGGTGTTACACATTTCACATGTTTACAGACTTTTCCAATTGTGTATCAATTGTGATGACTTTTTATTTGTCTTAAAAAAATGTGTCATATGGGATGGCTATCAGGGTGAGGGGAGAGGAGGTACCTGTGGAATACTGTGGTGATATAAGAAACAAAGAAAAATGTTTTGATCTATTTTTGTTAATGAAGGGCCTCACCTGCTTTGGATATTGTGCATAGAGATTAACTATTGATAGTAGGAGGCCATTGTGGCTAATGAGACATTTAAAGGGATGGGGTAGAAA
>JAQQSV010018841.1:0-11317 GCA_028646515.1 Pseudochirops corinnae | reverse complement strand
ATTGAATTTGGCTTAGGGAAGGAATGACATAAACTCTAAACTGGGTATCTTGCCACACAGGAGAGTAGGGGGGATGGGGATGAGAGGTGGGATGATGGGGGAGGGCAGGGTGAGGAGAGGCGGAGGGTTGCTGGAAGTACACAGTTCTTTAAAGGGACAAGGACAGGGTAAAGAATAGAATGGGGGGGGATAAGAAGGAGGGACGTACAATCAGTCTCTCACAATATGCCTGCTATGGAGAGGTTCTGTGTAATTACACATGTCCAGCCTGTATTTAATTGTTTGTCCTTCCAGTGGGGGTGGGTGACGAGGTTGGAAGGGAAAGAATCTAGAATTTGAAGTTCTATAATCAAATGTTAAAAATATATATGTATATATATGTTATTATTTATTATTATTATTATTATTAACTACTTCCAACTGGGAATTAAGATATACAGGCACTGTGGTCGGGAGATCCATCCTGTCCTATGGGAAAGTCATATGGGTGAAGGGGAGGACATAGGAGAAAGCAGATTGGGGGAGGGGTTATACAAGGGGATGGCTGTTTTGAGGTGTTGGGTAGGGGAAAGATGGGGAGAAAATTTGTAATTCAAAATCTCGTGGAAATGAATGATGTAAACCAGAAAATAAATAAATTAATTTATTTATAAAAATATTGTTGCTATATGGGATGGCTCTTTGGGAATGGGTGTGAGGAAGGGAAAGGATACTGGGAGAAATTCTGGTGTTGTAAAAAAAAATATGATGAATATTTTTAAAAATTATTTTAAAAATCATCAGCTGCATGCCATTGGGCAATTCCCTTAACTATCTCTCCTGGGGCCCACTTTATTCATCTATAAAAATAAAGGGGTTGGGGGGGGCAGCTAGGTGGTGCAGTGAATAGAACACTGGCCCTGGATTCAGGAGTTCAAATCTGGCCTCAGACACCTAACACTTACTAGCTGTGTGACTTTGGGCAAGTCACTTAACCACAACTGCCCTGCCTTCCCTCTCCAAAAAGCAATAAATAAATAATAAAAATAAAAGAGTTGGACTAATTGAATATAAGATTCCACTGAGGTTTACAACTATGCATTATAATTACTGGCATGAACACTCTGCAGTAATAATACTTAAGCTGATGTCTCGGGAGGTTTTTTAAAGTGTTGGGATCTCTTTCTTGTTAGGTTTTGTTGGGTTGGGGTTTTTTGCTTTTTGGTGGAGGAAAGGCAGGACAGTGGGGCTTAAATGACTTGTCCAGTGTCACACGGCTAGTAAAGTGTGTCAGGTGTCTGAGGCCGGATTTGAATTCAGTTCCCTCTAACTCCAGGGCTGGTACTCTATTCACTGCACCACCTACCCACCCCAATTGTTAGGCTTTTACTGTCATTTTTGGTATTGTCACTGTGCCTGTGTCTACCAATACCCTCAGCTGTTTTTAAGTTCCTGCCATAACCTCTCTTGTTATTTCTCTGCCTCATTCCTCCTAAACCTTTTCCTACTCAGTGTGTGACTTGTAGTCTCTTCATCCTTATTCTAGCCTCTCTCTACACAATTTAGACCAGTCTGTCTACTCTGTCTTCAGAGCCTTGCTCTCTTGTTTGGTTGCAGGGTCATAACCTTGCAAAATTATCCCTCGGTTACTGGCACTGTCTGTCTCCTTTACTCATGTTTGTGGTAATTAACGCTGTTGGAGAAAGTCATGCAGCTGTTCCAGTTGGGTGCTCTATAAATTTATGTTACGTATTCCCAGCTGTCCCCTCACTTTCATATGCTGTTCCTTTCTCTCTGCCCCCATGGACTCAATATTGCATGCATCTTATATGATGTTCTGAATCTTCTTTCCTGAAAATATTCAAACCACCTCCTTACTTTCAGCAGATAAATTCTCTTCATATTTTTTGTAGAAAATTGAGACAACTATCATTTTCCCCAGTTTTATACCTCAAATACCTTTGACATCATCTTCCCTTCTACCTTCCTCTGCTCCAGTATCAAAGAAGGAGGCAGTCCTTTTTCTTACCAAGTCTATTCCTTGTACGTGTGCCTTTGTCCCTTCCTGTTTCCTCCAGGAGACTGCCCCTTCGATCTACTCTTCTGTCTTTCTAATCTTCAGTCTTTCTTTGTCTAGTCGCTCTTTGCTTTCTTCCCACAAACATAGTTAGATCTTAATACTTTAAAAACCTTTCATTCAAGTCTGCCATTCTCTCAAGCTTTTGGCTTTTATCTTTCTTCCCTTTCCTAGCCAAAATCCTAGAAAAAAAAGTTTTCTACTCTCTAATTCTGTTACCTTCTCTCCTATGGACTTATCAACCAATATTCAACCACTATACTTATCAACCAATAAGGTTGTCAGTATTTTTTTAATTGCTTATATTCAATATAATCTTCTCACAGTTTCTATTCTTCTTGACCACTACTCCAGCTTGCTTTTCTCTAAGATCTGCATAATGCTGCTCTCCTTAGAATCAGCTTTCTCTAAAGTTCTGTCCTGGAATTTCTTCTCTGTCTTTTCTTGTCTTCTCTGTTAATTCTTGGTAGTTTCATGAGTCTCATGGGTTAATTTGTTATCACCTTTCAGATGACTCCTAAGTCTACATATCTAGCTCTTGCTTGTCTCTTTTTTGAGCTCCAGCTCAGGGAATTAGCAGTTTCCTGCTTTACCTTTTTACCTGGATGTTCCATTGACATCTCATAATCAATATTTCTGATCGTTTATATGTTTCCAGGTATTGTTTTCCCTAGAACCCAGTTCTTTTTCCTAACTTCCCTATTTCTTTCAAAGGCATTACTATTCTTCTGGACACCTAGTTTTGTATCGTGGGAGCTATCCTTTATGCAAGAGTTATCCTTGATATTTCTCTGTCTCATCTCCCATATGTAATCATTTGACAGTTTTGTCAGTTCTACCTTCACAATACAAACTCTTGCATCCATCTACTTCTCCACATTCATCTCCACAAACCATCATCATCTCTCATTTGAAGTATTATAATACCTTCCTAACTAGATTCTCAGCTTCTTGTCTCTTTTCTCTTTAAGTCATCCTTCACAGTAACCTTCCTGACAGGTCCAAATATGTCACTTTCTGGCTTTGAAATATCTATGGCTCCCTTTTGCCACTTAAGATAAAATCTAAACTCCTCAATCTGGCATTTAAAGCCCTTCACAGTTTTGTTCCAGTCTGCCTTTGTAGTATTAGCAGTTTCCCAAAATAGATTTTTCAGATTACTGTTTTGTAGCTTAGAGCTGTTTTTTGAAAATATGAAGCTCTAAAGAAACCTTTGCAGAACTAATAAATTTTGAAGAACCTTTATTACAGCAGCTTTCACTGAACTAATGCCATCCGGAGTTACTTAAAGTGTGTGTGTGTGTGTGTGTCTGTGTCTGTGTCTGTGTCCACACATGTATAGGGATAGGAGGTGATTTGCTTTCCTGAAAAGCTTCAAGGTGCTTCCTACTTCAAAATTTTTTCTTTTACAAATTGCCTTTTTTCTCCCACACCCCCCCCTTTTTAGTAAGTGTAAAAGAGTTGTTAGTTGGCTTTCAAGTTAGTATTTTTTTTAACTGTTAGGGCATTCTGTATCCTCTTCTTTTTAGGGCTGCTAGATAGAGTGCTGATCCTAGAGTCAGGAAGACTCACCTTCCTGAGTTCAAATCTGCCCTCAGATACTTCCTAGCTATGTGATCTGGGCAAGTCACTTAACCTTGTTTGCCTCTGTTTCCTCACTCTAAAATTATCTGGAGAAGGAAATGGCAAATGCAGTGTCTGCCAAGAAAAGTCCAAATGGAATCACAAAGAATTGGACACACCTGAAACAACTGAACAACATCCTCTTCCTTTACACATGCAGTTGAATTAGTATCGTGGCCTTACCCACTGTGGAGCGTGGCTCAGGAGAGAAACTAGAACCAGACAGGTTAATTAGGAAGCTCTTGTTCTAGATCAGAAGAGAGGAAATGAGAAGCCGAACTGACTGGTGACTGTGGAGTAAAGAAGAAGAGCTTGAAGCTAGAGAGAGGGAAGTAGAGACAACTAGACTTGACAAACAATTGACTATGGGGGATAATGAAGAGGGAAGAGTCAAGTTTGACTCCCAAGCTGTGAACCTCAGTGATTTGAGGGATAGCAGTACCCTCAAAACATTATGTGTGTGTGTGAATATGTGTGCCTATAATTACATGTAATGTAATCATACATACACATACATTTATACATGGATACACATATATGTGAAATAGATGTTAATCACATAGATACGGAATTTTAATAACCTGTTACCTTTAAAGCATGGAAATAAATCATATAGGAAGTTATTGGTTATTGTTCCAAAAATAGGTTTTGGAATTGAAAACATGGCAACAGCAATGGATGAAGACTTGGAAGAAGAACTAGATGAAAAAGATGAGAAATCCATGATGTGTCCTCCAGGCATGCATAAATGGAAACTTGAGCAGTGCATGGTTTGTACTGTCTGTGGAGACTGTACAGGTTATGGAGCCAGTTGTGTCAGTAGTGGACGTCCAGACAGAGTCCCTGGAGGGTAAGGAAATAAATTAGTATAAATAACTTACTTTTTATTTCTTTAGCCTTCTACAGTTATTAGTAGAATATCAAGAATATATTGTTTAGCATATGTTTATTTTAGAAATTCTTTCAAATATTTCAGAAAATCATTTTTTATTATGCATTTCTTAGAGCTAAAATTAAATTAATTTGGTCACTAAGCGTTTAGTGTATTTTTCATTCAAAATAGTTTTGCCTTATACTTAAGGAGCAGTGCAGTAGTGCAGATCCAGTATTATTCCTCCTTTGATAGCCGCTGATGCCACAGGTGCTGGGTTGCTCAACTCATAGCCATGGTTGCCATAAAATTCATGAATGGTTAGTTAGTCTCCTGAGGTATGGAGGGGTTGTGATCTGTATTGTTGGAAGAAGTAAGTAAAATAATGAAATCTTGGATCCTGCAATATGAAAAAACAAGAGGAAAGGGAAAGCTCATTGTATGAACTGAAACAACTTTAATCTGTAATAAAGAATATGAACCAATGGAAAGCAAAGCAAACAATGGTCATTTAATGTCATTTGTGATTCCGGTCAAGTCAGTTTTCAAATGTCAACATGGGCAATTGTGATCCTGCTTCTGAATATAATATCTGGGAGAGCTGTTTTTTTCTTTAACTGGGTCTGGAACATATTCCTCCAAAGGGGAATAATGAGGAAAGAAATGTCATAGGATTAGAAAATTTCACTTTGCAAATTGAAAATATTTCACAGGACCTGATGGAATTTTAAAACCTAAACAGTAATAATTTAGCTGGGATAGCAAAGTGGCACAGTGGATAAAGTGCCTGGCCTAGAGTCAGAAACTCTGCGTTAAAATCCATCCTCATACACTTATTAGCTGTAAGACTCAACTCTTCATTTTTTGACACTGGATACTTCCCAGTGTAGCAGTCTGTGTATCTAATTTGGCACTTTGTTTTTTGACTAACCTCTTGTTATTTCAAGGAACTAAATTGTTGGCAAGATTTAATTGTATAAAATACCAGCACTGAAAATTCTGAATGCCTTCATTTTTAACAAAACAAAAATAGAAGCCAAAAATGATGTAGTAATGACTTAAGATGATCGGAGAGACCTACTTTGGTTATTTTTAATGGAAAGTAGGGATGAGATATTTGTGTTTTCCTTACTCTTTTTTTATTTAGTTTTATTATGTATAAGACCATTTGGGCTGAAAGTATTTGGTGGTATAAGCTTTCAGAGTAATAAATTTAAAAAAAAAACTGGAAAGATGAATTTCAGTTCTCTATTTTAAAAGCATGCTAAAATTCGATGAATTTTTCTACAATGACATGTTACAATTTAACATAGGTTAAAAAATTTTCTGACTTATTGGGCATATAAAAATTACAAACAAGTTTTATATACTAGTTTTGAGAGGCAGCTAGATGGCTCAGTGGATAGAGTGCTGATCCTGTAGTTAGGAAGACTTGTTTTCCTGGATTCAGATCTGGTCTCAGACACTAGCTGTATGACCCTGGGCAAGTCACTTAACCCTGCTGGGAAAGGAAATGGCAAACCATTCCAGTATCTTTGCCAAGAAAATCTCAGATGGGGTCATGAAGAGTCAGATACCTGAAACAACTGAATAATACTAGTTTTGTAGTAAACGTGTGGAAAGATTCAGTAGAATTAATTGTTCTTTTTTTATTGATTGGAGTTAAACTTTCAAGGAATTCAATTTTTACTGTGAAAAAACTATTGTGGAAAAATGAGCTGAATAAAAAGATCCTCAGACAACTTTGTTTTTCAAAGGGAAAAATTCAGTGGCAGAGTTTTAGAGAATTCTTGTTCCATAATCCTAAGAACTTTGGTTTTCTGTGCTCTTGGAGCTTTCCTTCCAAAATCTGTAAGTGGGCAGTTCTTCTTATGGAAAAATTTGCTGTAAATGGAAACCAAAGTATATTTTCACAAGTAGTAATTGTGCTGTTTTAGGCCTTTCCTCCTAGAACAACAAAGGATGAAAAGTTCTTTTTGAGAAAGCTCATAGCTGAAACAGCCAGATCATTAGTTCTTCTAGGCCTAGTACACTCTTGATACTTGCTCCTTCGGCTTAGTGTAATGCTGTGTTTGTAGTAGGTGCTCAACAAATATTTTTGTTTAAATATAGTATATTAATTTCTTTTCTCACTAGAGCTGTAGACTGTTTTAGTCTAGAATTATCCAGTTTGGAAAATAATTCCTTATCTTCTTTTAATTTACTACACTATTGTTAGCCGTGAGTTTCAGTCCGGAGGTCTTGGACATGGAGCAAATCTATTTACCTTATCTCTTTATTCTGTTTGTGAAATAGTCATTTTCTTAGTTCATCCTCACTGCTGTCCATAAGTAAAGTGAATATGGGACAGCAGAAGCAGATTTTTCCTTGAAAATTTTAGAGGGTCTATAAGTCCTGAATTCTTGACTGTTATAAAATTGTAGCCATCACTAAAATCAGTAATTACTTTGTATTTCCTCTTATTTCCTGATAAGTAACTTTTTTTAAGTTGAGTAGTGGTGGGGGAGTGATATTGGTAAAGTAGCACTAGATTAGGGTTATCACTTGAATTTTTAAAAACTTTCCTATACTCATGATGACAGTACTGCTGTGTGTCAGCTTTGAAAGTATATTTATTCTGTTTGTGTTTGTTGTTTCCCTGCATTAGAATGTTAACTGCCTTTCTTCTAGATTCAAATAGATAATCCTCTCTTTGACATTAAAGACCTTTCATAACCTGACTGGACCCTACTTCTAACATTGTAACCAGAATGAGCTACTTGCATCTACTGTATTAGTGCCTTTGCTTGGCTGTACCTCCCAAACTGAAATACCCTTTCTCCTTCCCTCTGCCACTGAAGAAGTTCTATTTTCCTTCAAAATTTAGCTCAGGTACCAATTCCTGTCTCCCCACAAGCTTGAAATTACCCTGTCTATACACTTACCTGTATTCAAATTGTTTCACATGGAGAAGATACAAGATCCTTAAGGACAGATCTGTTTTAGTTTTGTGTTTATATCCCTAATACCTATCATAGGGTCTGGCATGTCCCAAGCACATAATACATTTTTGATCATTAATTATGTACACTTAGGGAAACTCTGATCTTTCTCCTTTCAGATATTGAAGTTTTGTAGTGGGAGAGGGATTAAATTTGTAGTGGAGGAGGGATGTATTTAAACTCCCTTCCTTAGGCTACCACCCAGTTCACAAGCAGTTTCCCTGAGAGACATCTACCTGAAGTTCAAGGTACTTTGCAGTTCCACTCTTCTAAAACTATAACTCAGGAGCTCTTATCTTCAGTAGTCATCAAGAGCACATAATCAGATATTTACTGAAATGGCGTAGTCAGAAGCAAAACATTTCCACCATAAACCTAGGGTGCAAAATCCATCCTAGTGGATGCCCATCAGGTTCATGACTATCAAGGCACAAGCATAAGGTAACACATGGCCAAGGAATGTGGGTATATACTGTGCATATATTTCGTATTCTGTGTGTGTGTGTATGTGTGTTGGTAACCTGATGTATTATAAAATCATTGAAAACAGAGACTACTTTGTTTCTGTCACATAGTACAATATGAGATATTTAAAAATGTTTATTCATTGGTTAATTGGGGTAGACTTAAGGAATACATGTTAGCTCTGTTTACATATTTAAAGTATTGTAGGAGACAGAGGATTACTTTTGAGGTGAAAGAAAGATTAAATTATACCAAAGATGGAATCTCAGCAGTTGGTATAATTTACAGGGAGTTCTCAGTTCAGAATAAAGAATGTAATAACAATTAGAATTGCTCAAAAATGAAATGCATTGGTAGGTAGTGACCTTCCAGTCACTGATATGATAACCATATGATAACCAAATAACCATTATTTTAGGTAGTGTTGAACCTGTGTCATTACCCAAGCAGAGTCATTGATGTCTGTTACATAGGAAATAACGTGAAAAGAAAGGAATGATGTAACAAGAAATGCTGTTAAATAATTTTGGTTCTTTTTTTTTTTTTTTAAAGGATCTGTGGCTGTGGTTCTGGGGAATCTGGCTGTGCTGTATGTGGCTGTTGTAAAGCCTGTGCAAGAGAATTGGATGGTCAGGAGGCAAGACAAAGAGGAATTCTTGATGCTGTGAAAGAAATGATACCTTTAGATCTCTTATTAGGTAGGATGATACCATTGATTTATTTGTCTGTGACATAGTTTACTTTCATAACTTAGAAATTCTATACTTTAATAAGTATTATTAAACATAATACATATCTAAGTATTTTGAAGAATATAGGCAACTCTTAACAGTTAAATAAAATCAAGGAAACTGATAATATGGATTATTTCTTAAGTATTGTGACTATTCTGGCTCACTGTAAAATGAGCCCTCACTATAACAAAAAAGATCACACATTTATGTAGAATAGTTTTCTCTTTTAGTTTCTTATGCATTTTGATCCCTTCTGTGATGTAACTTAATCCTCTTCTTATATTGATAATTCTCCAGCTGTCCCTGTACCTGGAGTTAACATTGAAGAACACCTTCAGTTACGGCAAGAAGAAAAACGACAGCGTGTAAACAGGAGGCATAGATTGGAGGAAGGCAGAGGTAAGATTATGCAAAAAGAAATTAGTTGAAAACCTGATGGCTTGCGCAAGTCGGCAGATTTGTTTTTAGAATCAAAGTATTTGTTTAAAGTTCTTTGAATATCCTTTAATTTTAAATGTTCTCCTTATAAAAGATGCTATTACCCCCCCATCCCCAAATAAATACATTATGTAAAGTCTGTTTACCATACCAATAGGAATTTTGCTATGAGCCTGATGATAAGTATTTATTTAACACATTTAAATTCTTGGGCATCAGTCATAAGAGATTATCTTTTTACTCCAGTGGAAAGCCTCCCAACTCATTCATCTGATCAAGCAATACTGGTTTCTAGGAGGTGGACAAACTCCATAGCTACAAAGCAGTTTTAATTTAATCTTGTATTTCTGTATCTATCTCCCCTTATTTCAGTACATCATTTTCTGGCAAAACTGGTCTCATTATATGAATTAATTACTATATTGAAATATATATTATGCTACTCCTCCAGAGACAGGCCAAGAGTCAGGTTAGTGAACGCATTTCCAAATTTTGTTTTCAGAAACAGATTTACTGTTTTCTTAACCTATTGGCATCTAACCATTTCCCTTTGTTCCAAAGTTATTTGGAGGTCTTAATTAGTTTTTTCTAATATTGTATCCTGTTAGTATAGTCAAAGTGAAACAGTTATGAACATTACCAAAGCATCTTTCCCAAGGAGGATTGATAAGAAGCTGTGTTTAGTTTGGGATTTTCTTGCCCAACAAAGAAAACTGTCAAAATTCACACTTATTGCTACCAGATATCATGTTTGTTTAAAATGAAACCCTTATTGTTGAAGTCAAATGAAATCTCCAGTGTTTTGCATCATCTCAAGAAATAATTCATGGTGACGGCTCAAATCTCCTTTAAGGTAGTAAAATTTTATTTTCTTTTGGACTCTGATGAATTATTTCTTTTAAAACAGAGAAACCTTATCTGTCTAGGTGCAGAGTTCCCAAAAGTGTCTATAAGACATATATTTGAAAGACTAAAGTTATAACTGTGATTCTGTAGTGATTAAACTATTGATTAATTAATAGATTATTGTTACTAATATTTTCCAGTTCATGCAGAGTCACATTTCTTAAATGCTTAAATTCAAAGCAAGTGTAATGTGACATTAAAATATAATTTTGCCCAATTATTTCTGTAGCTCTCTAAATGCCTGGGGAGTTGTATGTTAAATGTTTCACAGATTTAAAAAGTTATAATTTGAGAACATAAGGGAATTTTAAAACATTAATGCTGGGCCTTTAATGTTTGTGCTTATTAAATGATCTTCATTTTCTACATAAGTGATATGAGCTGCAGAAAGAATGTTGCAAATTGTCCTCCATAAAACTTTTCCTTCCCTTCTACCTTCCTTTTTTACATGGTATAAAAATTAGTTAATCTCAGAATAAAGCTGACTGAATTGTTTAATGCTAAAATCTTTGTCTCTTTACTGCACCAAAGTAATTTTAATTATTTTCCATGCATTAAAGAGAATGTACTTCAGATAAGTTAACTTATTTATAAGTGTATTCAGAATGTAACAATTCCTTCACTTCATATCTAATTATGTTTTTTCTTATTTGTGACAGTTTATAATATGTGTCATGGGCCCCCAAGCATTATTCTCATTCATTCTTTTCTCATTCACCTGTTAAGTAAGCTCTTTTTATACTGTTGCATTTGATTTAGCAAATACACATCAGTTGCAGAAAGTTGTGTTTTTATTCTATTAAAAATTCTTTTCGGGGGGCGGAGCCAAGATGGCGGCATAGCAGCAGCAACATATTGCAGCTCTCACATAGCCACCCAAAATACCCATAAAATATGACTCTAAACTAATCCTAGAACTCCAAAACACACAGAAATATCCCTTCCACTAAAGTCAGCTCGGCTACGAGGAACCATATCAGCACTGTGAACCAAAACCAGCCTGGCCTGAAGCCCTGGCTGAGCCTCAGGGGCGCCTGGACGGGAGGAGTGGAGGAGCCTCTCTGGTGAGTGGATTAGCAGCAGCTGCGAGCAGCGTTCAGAACTAGGTCAGTGGGTCTTCAGGGGAGAAAAGCAGTCTGGCAGAAAGGCCTCCAGGGCGGGAAAGCGAAAGGCAGAGGTTTTGCACCCGCCTCCACATTGCCGCTTCTGCGCCCATGGCCTGCATACAGCAGGGGGACTAAGT
>JAQQSV010018840.1:0-11318 GCA_028646515.1 Pseudochirops corinnae | reverse complement strand
CAAAGTTAAGTGCAGCATTAAATACCCAAGGAAAGGTCCTTCTTTCATCTTCACTGGAGGCAAGCCCTCAGCAATCTCAGTTTCTGGGGAGACGAGGCTCAACAAAGCCATAGCCATTGTCCTCATCAAGTTGCTCTCTGCCTATAGAACAGTCCCAGAACCCCTGAAAACATCAGCAAGGCCCTCTTCCAGGATTTCTGTGCAGGTACCACAAGAAAATGCTCCTTCAGGGCTTCTGAACCAACAGCCAGGTTCCAGGACCTCTACAACAGCAGCACTGTCCTTCACCAGCAGGTGAATCTGGCAAAACAACATCAAAACAGACAGACAAAATGCTGGCATCACAGCCATGTCTCCTCAGTTCTTGGCAATTCCAGGTGGCAGTTCCCAAAAGTCCTGGACAGTTCCAGTGGGCTCTCAGCAGTCTTTCTCTCAGCAAGTCAGGCTCCACAATACGGGATACTGCTCTCCCAAATTCTTCTCTAGGCTTGGATCTCTCTCCCAATTCACAGCTCCTCCCAGTTCAGCCCTTTCTCTTCACATCAACAAGTCCATCCCACAAGTGGGATTCACAGGCTCTGGGTTTTAACACAACCCAAAAACCAAGCCAATATAGGGGCATCTCCAAATTCCTTTACTAATACAGTCACTAATAATAAGGGAAAGGCAAATTTTTTTAAAAAACCCTTTAAGCTCCTTACATGCTTAAAATCAGCAAAGATTAAAAAAATATGAGAATAATCGATGTTGCGCAAGTTATGGAAAGCCAGGAACATTACTGCATTGTTTTTGAAGATGAAAATCAGTTTAAAAAAAACATTTTGGAAAGGAATTTGAATTATGCAAATAAAGTGACTAAAATGTCTATACCCTTTGACCCAGATATTCTACTTCTGGGGTTAAACCCACATGGATGCCATTGATAAGAAGAAAGTTCAAAACTACACCAAAATATTTATATCATTTTATGTGATAGCTGCAAATTGGAAACAAAATAGGTGCCCATCAAACAACCTGGGATACATTAATGTAATGGAATATTTCTGTGCTGTAAGAAATGCTAAATATCATAAATACAGGGAAACCTGGAAAGACCTATATACACTAAAGTAAGCAGAGCCAAGAAAATAATATGTATAGTGAATACAACAATGCAAATAGGAAAAAACAAAAACAAAAAAAATAAGTAAATACAATGAACAAGAAGGATTGCAAAGAAGCAGTATAAAAGATATTTCTATTGTTTTGTTTTGGTATTGGGTTTTGGTTTTTTTTGCAGAAATGGGAGTTTTTTTCAGACTTTTATAATAAGTTATGCTGATTTTTCCTCTTTTTGTCTTTGAAAAATACTATTTGTTATTTGAAACAGTTTTCTGGGAGGAAGGAGGAGGGACACTGGGAAAAATTATGGTGATGTAAAAATGACATTAATAACAACTTATTTTTGAAAAAGAAATAATGCTATGAAAGTATAAAGGACCAACTTTGATTCTCAAAGAAGAGACATGATGATATTCATCCCTCTCTTCTTCACACAGAATGTAGAACACTGCATGTCATGTTTAATTTGCTCATTGAGTCGGTTAGTCTCGCTGACATTTTTTTTCATATTTGTATACACTATTGTAAGAATGGCTCTCTAGACAAAGAGCAGAGATATACTGGGAAATACAAGTGAATTAAATCAAAAGATAAAACCAAGAACACACCAAACTTTGAAGGAAGGTGCTCAGAATTTTGGTGCCTAACATCCTCCAAAGAGTCTTTATATACCACTACTTGCAGAGCCTATTTTGAAATTAAGAGATGACTTTAAAAATTCCCATTTGGATGCCAGACGGCATGAAGCATTCCCAGAATTCTATTGAATTCATGACAGTAAATGCATTAACATGGATGAGTTATTCTTAAATTTAAAAATGACCAAGTGGCTATATTGGTTAAATAATACAGCATTTTAACTTGAATCTGTTTTGCAGTAAATTGGCATATGATAATACTTTCAGTTTGGAAGGTTCTCATGCAAATTATTTGCCTGACACTTTTTCTATTGGGGCACTTTAGCAATATTCACAGATACACAGGAGTTTGGTTTTAAACAAATGTCTTCAAAGAACTAGCTTTCCACCTAATGAATTTACAGAGTTGTCATAATTTTAATCTACCAACCAGCAAATGTTTATTGAACACTTAATATAGGAATCACTATTCTGGACACTATGAGTGATACAACCAATTATAATATATGGCCCCAGGCTACATGAAGCTCACAATCCAGCAGGATGCTTCACATATCTATGCACACAATTATAACAAAAGATCACAGTTCATAAATCCAGACTCTGCTATTGCTTAGATCTATGACCTTGGACAAATTGCTTAATTTTTCTGGAAGTAAGTTTCTGCATACATAGAATGAGGAGATTAGACTGGATCATCTATATGAAAATCCTTGCTGTCCCTAGTCATTTGTTCTGAGAAAGTCTAAATGATGTATTATAGGTGTTCGAAAGAAGGCATAATTTTTCTTAATTGGGGTACCAGGGTCACCTTAATGGAGGAAATGTCAGTTGAACTAAACCTTGAACAATAGTTAAGATTTCTTTTTTATTTTTTTTATGTTTTTATATCACCTTTATTTACAAATATATCTTGCACCTCTCCTCTCCAATACGCCATCCATTATAACAATAAAGAAAGAAGAAAATAAAAGCAATTCTCTAAAACTAACTAATACATAGACCAATTCTAACAGTATGTATCATGTTCCAAGCCCATAGTCCTTAAGTTCTGCAGAAAAGAGATAGAAGAGCATTTTCTCATTTCTTCTGTGGGACCAGGATTGGTCATTACAGAAACACAGCATTCAATTTCTTTCTTAATAGGTAAGATTTCAACAAATGGATATTGAAGTGGGGTCCCTTCCCAATGGAAACAGTGCTGTAAGCAAAAAACTCAGGAGGAAGGCACAGGGCATGTTTGTGGATGAGGGAGGAATCCAGTAAATAAGGAATATAGACCCTGTTGAAGAGGGAAATAAAGCTAGTGAGGCAAATTATAGCAAGTTTATGAAGGACTTTATATAGGCCACAGTCATTTTTTAAACAGGGGAGTAACACAATAAGAACTATGCTTTAGGGATACTATTTGGTGATGAAGCACAGAATTGATGAAAATGAGAACGACTCAAGACAAGGAGAATATTTAAGCTCTTTAATATTGCAGACATGAAGTAATAAAAACTGAGCCTTGGGTGGTGATAACGGGAATAGAAAAGAAGGAATGGATTAAACAAATCTTATGAAGGAGAATCCAAAAGACATAATGAATAACTGGATATGAGGAGCCAAAGACAATTGCAAGACATTCAGCCTGGATGGCTTCCAGAAATAGGAAAATCTGTACGGGGAGGTATTTTGAGTTTGATTTTAGACGTTGGATTTGAAGTGAGTTTTATACCTGAGTTCCAAAAATATATCCTTAGAGTGATCCTTCTTAATAAATGTTTGCTGGAGTGGAATTCTGAACAAATGCCATATTATCAGTAAAGTTAAAACTGTTTCAGAAAGACCTTCTCATCACAGACTCAACCCTTATGAGAACCTTGACCTCTTTTTCAGATGTGGATGGTAGCAAGGACACCATAAGACACCAGTCTACAAGGGAAGGCACACTTAGCACTCTCACTTCTTCACTTAAGGGTTGTTTAACACATTGGGGGAGAGAACATACAGAAATTTCTCTTCAAGAAATCTTAACAAAGCAGTAGTGTCTCTGTCAAGATCTGGCTTATGGTCAAAATAATTAAATCTGCTGATAACTATATAGCCTTTCCCCCTCCTTAAATACCCTGAGCAGCAACCCCACAGAGACACAGATATGATGGGTGCAGCCCCAATTTCTTTGCTAACCAGATGAGCTGTGAACCTTAGCCATGATGCTGACTGCTTCCCTACCAAGAGACACTTAAATGAAACAGTTCAGTGAAGTGTCCAGTCCAGGTGCCAAATGGAAAGGAGAGACTGGAGTTAGAAGAGAGTATGTGGTTGGATGTATTGATTGAGGGGGACATTTTTATAGAGAACAGGTTTCCATAAATATTAATATTTCATTCCATGTAATCAATAACCTCTCCATAAGAATCCTAGAAAACTAGAAATCATTGATATGTTGCATCCAGCATTGGCCTGTACCTAATGTTCTTTCCTCTATATGAAAGTGAAGAGGAGAATACTTTCCTTTTCATCAAAGAACACTTTTAGGGATATATTTCTTGAAGCACAATAATTTTGTTAAGTATGATTTTTTTTTCACCTTTCACATCTTTATTTAGCTAATTTAATAAATCTATGACCAGTGAGTATTCCTCAGAAGGTCTTCAAAGGACTTGTTGAAAGTTTGGTTTCTAATGTTAACAGTGTTTAGGACTCTGCTCATTTACATGGTACCATGGAAACAGCATTCCATATGGAATGAGAGGTACTGGATTTGAATCCCAGTTGTTACTACAAATACAAAGGCAAAAGCACTAGCTCTCAATACTGACTACTTTGGGCAATTCATTTAACCTCTGTGGGCCACCATCTTCTCATCTGCAAAATAAGGAAAGCGATTGAGTAGATGAACTTTGAAACCAATCCCAGTTATAAATCTATGATCCTATATTCCCAAATCATTTAACATCTCTGGGCTTCAAATTCCTCACCTCGATAAAATGACTAAATATTTTCTATAACTTCTTCCAGTTCTTGGTCTATTGAACCTGTGATCTTCTGGGGATCTCCAGATATAATAACATCTAAATCAACCCAGACTACTGCCTGAGACCCCCCACATTTTATCTACCACTATTTTAAAATAGTGGGTCTATATTTGTCCAGAGACTTTAGTCAGCATAAAGCACAGAGTCAATGTGACCTGTTTCCATAGTTTCAAAGTTCTGAATTATTAAATTCCTGCCTCCTTTTTCATCCCTAGAATTACTTCTACAATGTAGGTACATTATCTTGTGCTTATTTTGGATTTAATTACCTGATAAGCATTTATTAAGCAACTGCTATGCCCCAGGCTCTGCACTAAGGCTTTACAAATATCATCTCATTCGAGGGTACTTCTGGGTTGTGAGTTCCAGGGCTGAAATGATATTCAGGATGAAGATGTTTCTAGGGCTTGGTGAAGTCTCCTGGCAAAGTGCCACCTGGTAGAATTCATTTTTATGAGCCCATTCTATATACAGTTGTACATTCTCTACAACTTTTGTAAAGTTATATAGAATATTATCTCAATCAAATAGAATGTGAGCTTCTTGAGAATAGGGTCTTTTTTTTTATGATTAGTGCCTTGCACAGTGTCTTAAACACAATAAAACTTAATAAATTTTTTCTCTTTGGTTCTCTATTTGTGAACAATTAGATTATAGGTAGTGTAGGATAGTGGAAAGCATCCTGAATTTGAAATCAGATAATGTGGATTTGAGCCCTAACTCTGTATTTATTCATCTTGGCCAACTTATATAACCTTGCTGAGTCTCAGTTTCCTCATTGGAAAATCAAGAGGTTAGACTAGATAATTTCTAAGATCCCTCACAATTCTAAATCTTATGATTCTATAAACTCACTGAGAGCAGGGACTGTGACATTCTTTAATTGCATACCCCCAATGATCAGCACAGTACCTTACACATAGTAGGAATTTTTAAAATATCTTTTTAGTAGAATCGCTAAGCTTTACTGGATGTCTGAAATTCAAATATATAGGAATGCCTCTTTGCAATGTATCAATATTAAATACACATTTACATAATTCAAGTCTAGACTAACACATGGTAAATGAACAAAAAGTCTCATCTAGCTAATTGGATTTCATCCAAGCAGCAGGTGTGAATGTTTTCAGTCCTCCTACTTTAACTTCTGATGCTTTTGGAATACCAAATATTTCATACTTTTAAGAAGAATCTGTAATGAGCTGAATGCTCACAGTGTTTTCAATGATAATCAAAAAGGTGACTGGGGAAAATTTGTACACAGTCAATTAATATTCCCTTTTTTCTGATAGTAGATATAAAGCACAGATACCCAACCAAAAATTCCCCAAGGTCATATGTCAAATATATAAGCAGGGTTGCTTGTCTGCTCAGACATTTGCATGGACATATTTAAATGTAAACCTTTCTTTCTACCTTGGATAGGATCAAAACAAAAATACATTAATTTACAAGGCTTAATACATACAAATATAAATCCTGAGAAAAAGTTTCAAGGTATTTTGTGAGCCCATATCAACTCAAAAACTATAGCTCTTGAGACTCTATTAATGTGTTTACTTTTACACAGCACATAATTTTTTGGAAACAAATGTATTTAATGATTATCATAGAAGGAAAGTGACAACAGCGCATTATCTTCATAAACACAGAATATAATTACCCACAAATAATCACAGCATTAGGCAAAAGATTAATTCTACCTAAATAAGCTCTGTGAAGAAACAAATACATAGAGAAAATGTAGAGATTTTCATGCCATTAACTTCTACATTTCAACTCTTCAGTATGCTTTCTGGCTATCTCAGCCCCCATCTGGGTGGGTGAAGTCACTAGAGAGTCTCTCCCTCAAAAGGGCAAGCAAATATCTTCTTTAATCATAGCCAAGAAGATAAGCTACAACTACCAGTTAAAGGCCAAAAACCAAATAGAGATTAAAGATTAAGTATGACTTTTAAACTTTCAGTTCAGTCATTTTCAATCATGTCCAACTCTTCATGACCCCATTGGGGATTTTCTTGGCAAAGACACTGGTGTGGTTTGCCATTTCTTCCTCCAGCTCATTTTACAGATGAGAAAACTGAAGCAAAAAGGGTTAAGTGACTTGCCCAGGGTCATACAGCTAGTAAATATGTGAAGCAAGATTTGAACTCAGGAAGATAAGTCTTCCTGACTCCAGGAACAGCACTCTATCCACTGCACCACCTAGCTCCCCTTTTTAAACTTACTGATCCCTCTATATTTGAATTAGGTGTAAACAGTCTTTGTAATAACTGATTAATTTCTGACTACCAATCTGCCCCCTTCCAGATGTGCAGTAGAGCAGCAGTGTATAACTCAAATAGCAGTGGGGACTTCCCAAAACTCTGCTGTTGAAAGCTTCAGATTTAGGGTGAAATTTTTTCTATGTGCCTTTATCTATCAAATTAAGGGCTTGGACTAGTTGCCCTTTGAGGTCCCTTCAAGTTTTAGATCTATGGTCCAGGATTCAGTGACTCATATTTGAGGAAAAGATATTGTATTCCCAAATAGGTATTTTGATTTCACAAATGATCATTTTGCAAATAAATATAAATGATTGTCTCATTGGAGACCAGCCAGTAGTACCAAAGCTTAACCAATAGACATTTAAGATCACAGGAGCAATGATTTATAAGGAGAATGAATATAGAGCTCACCTTGTCTACATTCTTCACTTTATAGGTAAAGAAATTAAGCCTCATAAGATGTGAAGTTATTTAAGATCTTAGATACCCAAAGTCACACAGGAAATGAACATTAAAGCCTGGATTCAAACC
This sequence comes from Pseudochirops corinnae, assembly GCA_028646515.1. Lineage (NCBI taxonomy): Eukaryota > Metazoa > Chordata > Mammalia > Diprotodontia > Pseudocheiridae > Pseudochirops > Pseudochirops corinnae. The sequence goes on along the minus strand of JAQQSV010018840.1, from coordinate 3,758 downwards.
TCAAACCACTCATTACAAATCTTTCAATTTTTTTTTATTATACCATACTTCAGATTAACATTCAATAGTATCAGTGACTATATATTTGGGGCTTCATTACTATGGTCCCTACCTGGCTACTAAAAACCTTGATCAGACAATCTGGTTCACTCTTGTTTGAACCTATTGCTTACTGACTGGTTAAGGTGGAATTGCCTCTGGAAGTCTTGAGTGGTGTCAACATTTCTATTTTTAAAAATTTATTTATTTTTAGTTTTCAACATTCACTTTTATAAGAGTTTGAGTTCCAAATTTTTTCACCTCTCCTTCCCAAGATGACAAGCAATGTAATGTAGACTACACATTTCCAATCAAATTTCCACATTAGTCATGTTGTGAAAGAAGAATCAGAACAAAAGGGGAAAACCATGGACAAAGAAAAAAAGAGATAGAAAACAGTATGCTTCAATCTGCATTCAGACTCCATAGTTCTTTTTATGGATGTGGATAGCATTTTCCACCATGAGTCTTTGGGGATTGTCTTAGATCATTACATTGCTGAGAAAAGCTAAGTCTATCAAAGTTGATCAGCACACAATGTTGCTGTTACTGTGTATGATGTTCTCCTGGTTCTGTTTACTTCACTGAGTATCAGTTCATGCAAGTGCAGGTTTTTCTGAAATCTCCCTGTTAATCATTTCTTATGGAACAATAGTAGTTCATTACATTCATATACCACAACTTGTTTAGCCATTCCTCAGGTGATGAGCATGCCCTTAATTTTCAATTCTTTGACACCACAAAAAGAACTGCTATAAATATTTTTGTACACGTGGGTCCTTTTCCATTTTTTATGATCTCTTTGGGATATATATGTGGTGGTGGATATTGCTAGATCAAAGGGCATGCACAGTTTTATAGCCCTTTGGGCATAGTTCCAAATTGCTCTCTAGAATGGTTGGGTCAGTTCACAACTCCACCAACAATGCATTAGCCAATCAGATAGGTGTGAGGTGGTACCTCAGACTTGTTTTAATTTGCATTTCTCTAATCAATAGTGACTTAGAGCCTATAGGTAAATTTAATCTCTTCATCCGAAAACTGCCTGTTCATATCCTTTGGGTATCAACATTTCTAAAGGTGAAGTTTCAGTGGAGGTAGTCATACTAAGAAGATCCATTGAGAAGAAAGCAATAAAAGTTTAGGTAACTGTTTTTCAACAAGAGCTATGCAAGAATTTGCTAGACCAAAAGATCAAAGAGATCAACTGCGTAGAAAATAAGAACAGAGTGCACTTGATTGACACTATTTATGGTCTCTGAGCCTTATGGGCCATGGTCTGTTTTTGTGCCTAGTCACTGTCCCTGCTCCACAAACTTTAGTTGCACAGTGTGGGAATTTATGTTGTTCAGAATTGGCATCGTTCTTGAATTGACTATATACTAGAAGGAGTGTGTGCTGAATTTTGTCTAATATGCTCAGGTCTTCTGTGTGCAGTGATTTGCAAGTCTCATTCAATGAGGAGGCCTTAATCTCCCCAAATCACAGAAACACAGAATTTGTGGTCAGAGGTACCACAGGGATGATGTAGTCCAATCCAACCCTAAAACATAATGAACAAATGGAATCCAACTTTTACTCAAAGATCTCCTTCTCACTTCCCCTGAGGCATGAGACAGGCAAAATTCCACATTTTTACAGATCTAATTGTTAGTTTCTTGACATCAAACTTAAATCTGCTTTTTTGTAGCTTCTCTTCTTTTATTTTATATATATATAATTATTATTATATACTCTCCTATATATCCTCTGAAGTCATACAGAACATGACTAATCTCTAATCCGTATGACAATCCTTTCAATGCCTGACAACTTTTTTACAAGCCCTCAATCTCATGTTTCTCTTCTCCGGGCTGAACATCTTCAGTTCTTTCAACTAATTCCAATATGTCATGATCGTGAGGGCCTTCGATATAGTGATTGTTCTCTTGAGTTTATTAGTATCCTTACTAAAAAGGTGATGCCTTAAATCATAGAATGTCAGAGCTAGAAGGAACCTTACATCACCTAGCTGGAACCCCTAACTTGACAAATAGGAGAAATGGGACACTAAGTGAGAAAGGATTTCTCCAAATTACTTAGTGTGTTGGCAGCAAATAAGTGATTAGAGCTCACATCTCCTGCCCATCAATGCTCTTTCCTGTGTATAACAGTGTTAGCCCCATGCAGGCTTCTGCCTCCAGGGCAAAAGGAGTAAATTTCCTTTAAGTACGTTACCATTTGCTCTTCCATATCTTTTTGGAAATGTTTGCAGCTTTCTGCTTGTAAATCAGAATTCAGTTTCCCCATCCAAATCATTTTCCTTCTCTCTATATTTAGTGCTGCTTGGACAACTCCTAAATCCATTGTCCAAGATGCTCTCTCCCTAGAGTGGGTTTTTGTAAAGGGAAGCTTTTGAGAACTCTCGGAAGCAGGGTGAGCCTAGCTTCTTTAAGAAGCTTTCATTTTCTTCCCCTCCTCCAACCCTTGGAAGATTTTGATCACCTTTCCCTTTCTGTTTGTTTGTTTTTTGTCTCTGGGAACTTTTTTTTTTTAATGTCTCTGTAGCCTTAGACAGAAGAATGACCTCATGCTGGAGTATAACTTCCTGTCCTGCAACACTTCCAAGCCTATTTGTCAAAGTCCTGATGACATTTCTAGAAGGCATAAAGTTGCTCAGGCCTTGTTCAGGCACTTCCTCTCCATTTCCTGGCTTCTTCTGAAATGTAGTGGCACAAAAGAAAAAAAAAAAAGGAACTTCATTGTTTGGGGGCTCCTAAATAAAATAACCGAAGGGATAATGTCATCTTGTTTTCTTCTCAACCAGCTGTTTAGTGTCTCAGGTCCACTGACTATGCACCAACCTAGAGTAACAAACAAATGTCATAGGATGATACAGGTTGTGACTTACCTAAGGTCACTTAGAGAAAAAGTAGATCAAATGATAACTGAGGTTTTTTGACTCCAAAGCAGCATTCTTTTCCTTGTACCATATGACCTCTCTTATCCATAGGCAGAATAGAAGGCTATCTAGATGTGATTTCAGAGATGTAAGGGAAGGTCATACTACCCCCAAATACCTCCTATTCCCAACCCCACTAGTTGATGCCTGAAATTATTTTGAGAGATGAAAAATCTTCCAATCCATAATTAAGGGATGATGTTGAAATGCAAATGTCCCTGGGAGAAACAATGCACTAAAGTCCCATCATCAGATTTTTTTCCCTGAGATCAGGTTTTTGGGGCACCTGGGGAGAGACCTTGAGGAAGCTAAAAGAGTCTAAGGGATTATGATTAAGTAGAATGGGTGTCAAAAGCGGGGGAGGGTTCAACTCAGAATCACATTTATTAGCCGTGCAACCTTGGATGAGTCAAAACTTCTCTTCATCTCCATTTCTTAACCTATACAATGGGCTTGATTAAGAAAGCATAGATTTAGAGCTGGACCTCAGAGGTCATGTAGTCTTACCCCTTCCTTTTGTAGAAGAGGAAAATCAGACCCAGAGAAATTAAGTGATTTATCAAAACCACACAGAGTTAATTTAAGAGAAATTATTTATAAACCTTAAAGCAAGTTAGATTGTAAGAATTGCTGCTCCCAATGCAAAAACAACTCAAGCCTAAATGTACTAATCACACTAATACACTACAATTTTAATGCTGACCCCTTCCAAACTTAGTCACAAGTTTGAATAGAAATGAAAAAATTATCCTATTAGCTGTGGAAAAGGCTAGCAGTG
>JAQQSV010018839.1:0-11318 GCA_028646515.1 Pseudochirops corinnae | reverse complement strand
CAATGTGAAATATCTCCTTGAAACAACCACTGACCTGGAAAACAGATCCAGGAGAGACAATTTAAAAATTATTGGACTACCTAAAAGCCATGATCAAAAAAAGAACTTAGAAAGCATCCTCCAAGAAATTCTCAAGAAAAATTGCCCAGATATTTTATAACCAGAAGGCAAAACAGAACCTGAAAGAATTCAAGGATCACCTCTTGAAAAAAATCCCCAAAAGAAAACTAGAAATTTTATAGCTGGGTTTCAGAGTCTCCAGACCAAGGAGAAGGTATTGCAGGGAGCCAGGAAGAAACAATTTGAAGATTGTGGAAACACAATTAGGATAACTCAGGATCCAGCAGCTTCTACATTGAGGGATTGAAGGGTCTGGAATATGATATTCCAGAGGTCAAGCGAGCTAGGATTAAAACCAAGAATCACCTATCCAACAAATTTGAGTATTGTGTTCCAGGGGAAAACATGGTCATTAAGTGAGGTGGAGGACTTTCAAACATTCTTGCTGAAAAAACCAGAACTGAAAAGAAAGTTTGACACTCCAACACAAGAAGCATCAGAAGATAAACATGGAAAGGAAAACATAAGGAACTTATGAGCTATTTATATGCCAACATGGAAAAGTGACAATTGTAAGTGATCAAACTTTTCTCAGTATGAGGATAGGTGAAGGGAATACAAATGTATAAGCATGTATACATACACATATGTCTATATAGGAGGGTTTATATATGCATGCAAGCACATATATGAGTATATGTGTGTATTTGAATACATAGAAGACACAAGATCAATTGAATAGGAAGGGAGAATATTTTAAAGGTGAAATCCTGAGGTGAGAGAGGATTAGAATGAGAGGAGACAGGGAGAGATAGAAAGGGGTTAATCATCTTGTAGAAGAGGCAAAGGATAATTTTTACAATGGAGGGGGAGAACAGGAAGGCAAAAGGGAAGGAGTCAACCTTACTCTCACTGAACTTGGCTTAGGGAAGGAATGACTTAAACTCTAAACTGGGTGTCTTGCCACATAGGAGAGTAGAGGGAATGGGGATGAGAGGTGGGATGATGGAGGGGAGGGCAGGGTGGGGGAGAGTGTTGATGGAAATACACACTTCTTTAAAAGGACAGGGACAGGGACAGGGAAGAGAATAGAACAAGGGGGTGGGGGCGGGATAGGGAAGAAGAACATATAATCGGTCTCTCACAATATGCCCACTTTGAAGACGTATATATATATATATATATATATATATATATGTATGTGTGTGTATGTGTGTCTGTATGTAGGTATACAATTATTATTATTATTATTAACTACATCCAACTGGAATTTAAGATACACCGGCCTTGTGGTAGGGAGATTCATCCTTCCCTACTGGAAAGTCATAGGGGTGATGGCGGATGATATAGGAAAGAACAGATTGGGGGAGGGGTTATACAATGGGTTGCTGTTTTGGGGTGGTGGGTAGGTGAAAGATGGAGAGAAAATTTGCAACTCAAATCTTGTGGAAATGGATGATGTAAACTAAAATTAATTTAAAAAAATAACTAAGAAATAAAAGCAAAAAACAAAACAAAAATATGTGGCCACTTTGGTGAAAACTATGTGATCACTTTAGTTATAAATTGTTATAATATTATGAATTCTGTACTTTGGTTTCTGTGAAAGTTTTGTCTTAATTCATTACTGAATAAATACAGAGCTCATTATACTATGTAATCAGAATCTGAAAGCTGTTCACACAATAGTCCTCTGGAAAGTGGCTTGCACTTGGATTTAAACTGTTCCACATGTTTTGACTTTGTTCAATCAAATAAAATATGTTTTTAAAATCTTAGTATGTCTTGGTGCACTCATTTTTAACAGTTAATATTAATATCTTAGATGATTTTGATGATAGATTTAGAACTAGAAGGGTCCTTAAAGGTCATGAATTCCAACTCTTTATTTTACAGATAAGAAAACTGAGGCCAGGGAGTGTATGCATGTATGTATGTATGTAGGTAGGTAGGTAGGTAACGTAACATATTTAATGAATGTTAGAGTTTAGTTGTCATCTATAATCAAGAGTCTGCTACATGGTGGCCACTGTGTTAAATTCTAGGTTACAAAGACAAACAAAATACCAGCTTGTTCTCAAGCAGCTCACAATCTTACTTGGGAGACCATGTGATAACAACTATGTACAAACAAGATGTTAAAACATAAATAGAAGAAATTGGAGATGATTATCAGAGGGAATGGCGTAACCCTGAGAGAGAATTAGGAGGAGTTCCCTGTGGAAGATGAGATTTTAGCTGGGACTTGAAAGAAGCCAGGGAAGCCAGAGGCAGAGATGAACAGGGATAATATTCTAGGAGTGGGGGCAACCAGCAAAAAAAGGGAAGTTGGCAATGGCATGATTCTTCAGTGATCACCTGTAATATATTTTAAGACGTGTTCACAGAAATTCAGTATTCTGTTTTGTCTTTTACCCCTCAGAATTAATATGCATTGAAGCTCATTGAAAATGTATTTATTTATTATTCTTGATATCTATGTAGGTATGATGGTTGCATCCCCTTTGTTCTGAGCTAGCCCATTAGCCACCCAATTATCTTCATGATCTGTTAGTCTGCTTCACAGCCCAAAGGCTCCCTGTTTTCTCATTCATATGAACTTTCAATAACACCATATGTTCAAAGTGCTTCACTCTGTGCTCAGTCCTTTGCCACTATTTTCCCCATCTGTGTAAGTAGAGGCCTTTGGGAATAGATATTCTACTCCTTCACTGGTTTTAAATCCAAGTTAAGGCTCTGTTTATTTACTTATGCTTTCATTAACTACTTTCTTGCTGTATTTTATCTGTTACATGCTTACTTTCCTTGAGTCTTAATATAGCCATGAATCTGCTCTAAGAAAAAGTGAAAATATTAAAAGGTAAAGTAAGAGCAATATGCTGATGATATGCATTTTGCCTGATATTTACTTTTTACTATTTGGATGAACAGATGGGTCCTATCCTTATTTCAAAGTCACCAGTATCTCAAAGCCCAGATGTTTTACAATTATTTTTCAATAGGATCATTTTAAAAATTCATCCTGTTTTAGGTCACAGACAATTTAAATTTTACACTGATGAAAATTGATATCAAATGTTCTTGGCAACAGGAAATATTTTGAATGGCTCTCCAGGATAACACAGGAAATATCTGATCATCCTCTCAACTATGGATAAGGAAGGCTATATGCATGACTTTGGATACTGATATTATATGAGGACTCTGGGTAAGAAACTGGCTGCATATGGCAAGAGAAGATGTGTCTAACTAATTCACACCTGCATCATATATGGGATGCCCCAAAAGTCTTAAGTAATATTGAAGCCTTTGTAGCTCATTAAAGGGACACAAAAATAACTAACTAAATAAATAAATGAACAAAGATGCATATATATATATATGTATATATATAAAACCACATAATTTAATAAAAACATTTGTGTACATACAGAATGCATGTATGTGTGTACATCTAACAATAACATCAGTATTTGGCATATTGTGAACAGTTTTCAAAATGTGTCAAGGCACCGAAATAAAAAGCTAACAAAATTGGTCTGGCCTCAAATAGGAGAATTCTATGAGAATTCCAAAGTGGGGTAAGATTGTAAATAACCAAGGAAAGAGAAAGCGCCGTAAATTAATATATAATTTGTAGGACATGTAAATTTTTTCTGTCCTTTTCTTAAAAGAGCACTTTTAATACTAAATTGTCGAATGTAAGTAACACATGGCTTCATTTTAAATTCGTCTTTTGTTTTTTATTAAAGGAAACAATGTCCTTGCCATAAGTTGCTTACCAGTGCATATACATGTTTGATTCAGTTCCAAACTGTATTGAACGAGACTTCTAACTGAGAACTATTAGGAAAAAGCAAACAAACCCAACGAAACCGAATTGTGAAAGCTGCTAAGACTCAGATTAATGCTCTTATTTTGAATTCATAAAGGGATGTTTGGATAAGAATACTATTAAAACAGGCCTAATTATTTTTTAAACAAACAAAATAGATCAAAAAGAACATGATTTTAACTGAATGGCAATCTTTTATCAAAGGGTCCCTTCTCATAAAGAAAACAAAGGTAGTTCATTTTGTCTTTTCTCATCAATACATCAAACTAAAAAAAAATACAAAATGAAGGACTTAAAAAAAATAACAGGTTCTGTTATTTTGTAAGATTTTGCAATTAGGATCCATATGAACACTGATTTATTTTTAAATTACAAATAGAAACCTAACTAGGAGTAAAAGGTAAATGTTAGAATTTTAAAGCAGTAACTTGCCTAAGAAAATGTATATACAAAAAAAAGTAGTAGCACCCTCCATGTTTACAGTTTTCTTTATAAAAATGATTAATATATTGATCACATTTTAACTTTTCTCAAAGGAAAAACACCATAAGAATAGGTGTCCAAATAACGTTGGTGTTTAATAAGATTTTATGAAGTACATGTATACATACATGACTTTGAAACAAAACTGAAAAGAAAATAATCCCCACCCCCCCCCAAAAAAAAGGATAAAGAGAATGACAGAACAAAATTTAAATGAATTGGGGCTTAGAAATAATCTTCCTGGTGAGGGCAATGTAGTATAGTAAAAATATGGGTGAATGGCAAGTCAAGAAACCAAGCTTTGAGTGTCTCCTTAAATAATAAAGAGAGGGTCTGAATATATCAGTTGAATTTTGCAAGCCTGTTTGCTCATTTGCAAAATGTTTGAAAATTACATATTAAATTAAAAATTACATACCGAAACTTCCAGAAATCAAGATGGAAGAATAAAACCTAGATGCCTTCTCCCTGACCTGGGAAAAGTCTGGAGATAATTGCTCCACCCAGAGTAAAATCCTGAATTAGTGGAAACAGCCTCAGGCTTGGGAATCACTGAGGAAGGGGGAAGTGAGGCAGTACAGAGTCTAAGCCCAGGAGGGTGGAACCAACAATCACAAACAAAACAAGCCCAGGTGCCCTTTAGAACTACCTGGGCAATCAGCAGACTGCAGCTCTGCTACTGGTTTCCTGCTACTGAGCCTGCAGGAGCTTTAGCCTAGAGACACAGAGGTGGAAACCTGAAGGAGCCAGATGACCCCACACCCATAGGTTACTCTTTAAGCCTCAGGGTAACATAGGGGAAACACTGACAGTCCTGGCCTGCCCTCAGTCTAGACACTCAGAGGATACAGTTTACAAAGTGAACAACCATACCCATACCTCCTAGCCTGAGCAGCTCAATAATTCTGCACCCCAGAAGCAGATAGCCATTCTAAAAATCCAGGACACAGGCAATCACAATGGGCAAGAAGGAAACTGAAAAGGCTACGATCATCAAATCTTTTTATAGTGAGCAAGAACAACCAAACTCAGAAGGCAATATGGAGTCTATACTCACAATGGAGACTACAGAAGGAAGTGTGAATTGGTCTCAAGCCCAAAAAGCATTCTTGGAGGACCTCAAGATGGATTTTAAAAACTAAATTAGAGAGGTAGGAGGTAAATTTAAATCTACAGTGACCAAATTAGAAAAAAAAAACAAAACATTTTACTGAAGAAAACAAATCTTTAAAAAGTGAAATTGGAGAACTAGGAGGGGAGGTCCAAAATCTAACTGCAGAAAATACTTCCCTAAAAATAAAAACGGAATATAGGGAAAAGGAGATTCAAAAACCAATTGAGGAAAATAATTCACTAAAAATTAGAATGAGTCAAATTGAAGCTAAGGACTCTATGATGCAGCAAGAGTCAGTCAAACAAAATATAAAGATTGAAAAAAGAGTAGAAAGTGCAAAATATCTCACTGGAAAAACAACTGACCTGGAAAACAGAGCCAGCAGAGATAACCTAAGAATTATCAGCCTACCAGAAAGCCATGATGAAAAAAGTAGCCTGGACAGCATTCTCCAAGAGATTGTCAAAGAAATCTGTCCTGAGGTCATAGAATCAGAAGGAGAAATAGTTATTGAAAGAATTCACCAATCTCCTCCTGAAAGCGATCCCAAATTGAAAACTCCAAGAAATATAATAGCCAAATTCCAAAGCTACAAGGTCAAGGAAAAAATACTGAATGCAGCCAAAAAGAAACAATTCAAAAATCATGGAATGACAGTCATGATTTTACAGGATTTAGCAGCTGTTACATTAAAAGACTGGTGATATTGGAATTTGATATTTTGTAAAGGAAAAGAGCTACCAAGGATCAACTACCTGGCAAGACTGAGGATAATCTTTCAGGCAAGGAGATGGTCATTGTATCAATAATGCAGTTTTCACAATGCCTACAGTAACTATAAGTATGCTGATATGGTTATTAATCACAAAATGTAACAGGCTCTCTACATGGGAAATATAGCTAGAACATTTATTCAAACACCAGAAACCTGAGTCTCAAACCCAGAAAGTCAAAGCCATCACAGCAATTATGAAGGTAGCACATGCAGTTAATGTAGGAAACACTCATATTCTCAAGCCTTCAAACAAGACAAGCTACCTCAGGCAAAGATCCTCCTCTTCTCACTCACAGCAACTGCTCAGCATCCAGGCAGCTTGCTCCCAGCAGCTCCAGCCCCCCCTGCAGTTCCCTTCACTGGAAGTCCCCAACAGGAGTCCTTAGCAGAGATTCTAGCTGGCTCAAAAAAAAGGAGTTTAATCTGCAGCTGCTGCCACTGCTTCCAGTCACTACTGCATAGCCTCTAGCTTGGTTCCGGCTTTCTCTTTCCCCACCCCTTCCTGATACATCAGCAAGTTCAAGGGTCATAGAATATCTTCAAATGCCATAACCATTACATTCAGCCCCAAGATCTTTCATGTCCCTTACTTGGCAAAAATACATTAACAATATATTTCATTCCATAGGTTAATAGGAGTTTTAGGAGTAACTGGTGTCAACAGAATTTCACAATATTATGGATAGCAAACAATAAACACAGAAAACAATATTTTAGGGTGGGGTTTGAGCACAAGCTGCCCATCATTCCCACCCTGAACAAATGGGGTCCCAAAATCTTGGTGTAAGGGGCGAAGGTCTCTTCTTCCAGGGCTACTTGCTGCTGAAATTGAACATAGAGTTGTCCCTGTCCCAAGGAGTCCCATTTGAGATGTCAGTTCTTTAGCCAGCATTTGGAATGTGCTTGATGCCAGGTCCATGGGTGACATGTCACAGTTGTGGACAGGGGGTGACATCCAGTTTAAGCTATCAGGCATCTATAGGTGGAGGGTACCAAGCCTGTGGAAACAAATCTAGCAAATAAGGTGAACAGACAAAAAGCCAAGAAGAAGCAAGAAGACAAAAACCAGAAACAAGGTAGATATTTGATCAGCCATGCTGTGGGAGTCCATGAAGCCCACTTTTGTAGCCTCACTCATGAGTTAAGGGTACAATTTTATAATCATCTTCTCTGGAGTAAACAATAGTTACAGTGGTATCACTCACATATGCTATAATCTATGAGGCTTTGGAACATCATCTGGCTTCCATTTTACCCATACTTTAGCTCCCAATTTTATTCTATCAGTAGAAGCAAATCCTTCACTTCCTCTGATACTTATTTTGGAAGGAGGGTCAGGTTTTACAAGTGGTATTGCTTTACAAGGAACAATAATCATTTGAACTATTCTATCATTGTTACAAATCTGTATGGTCCATTCACATAAATTATGGAATTTCACAACAATGTCTCCTAGATAATTAGAATCTACTTACTCCAGCCAATACATATATTCCTTGAGCTGCTTATTCTGATTTGGGTAAAAACTGTCCAAAGTGATTTTTAGGAATTCTTATGCATATTCCAGTGGAGATTGTTCTTATTTCTTTTCTGTCCAACCAAAAGTCTTCTACACAATGCAAATCATACCCCACTGAACCAGGCGTTTCTGGGTGCAGTGCTAGGACATCTGGCCTCAAAGTACAATATTCAATATTTGGAATCTTATGTGTTTGCTTTTTTCTAATTTGCAGATTTGGGGGTCATCATTCTGGCTAGAGGTGAACTTCCCCTCAACGGTCTATTATTCAAATTATGTAAAGCCATGAACAAATTATCATTCCAATGCTGATACGAATTAGTAGAACTTAACTTCTTTAACTGTTCTTGCAATAATCCATTCATTCTTTCGATTAAACCAGATGCTTGTGGATAATATGGAATATAATGTATCCATTCTGTATTGTTTAGTATACAATAGCTTTTCATTTCATTACCTTTGAAATATGACCCACTGTCATTTTGAATCTGCATTGGGATTCCGTAATATAGACTTATGAGATCTAGAGTTTTACAGGTGTTTTTCTATATTGCATTCTTATAAGGACAAGCCACTAGTACACCTGAATAAGTGTCAACACAAGTATATAGAAATCTACGTCCTTTATCTTGTGGTAGTGGACCAATATAATCTATTTGCCATATTTGGGCTGGGACCTTTACTCTTGCTATTTCTCCAATCCCTACCTGAGGAAGAGTTTGATCCTTTTCCAAATGACATTTATGACATTCTCTGCCATCTGTTTTAACAATGAATGAGATATACAAATACCTTCATCTTGTGCCCACCAGTGTGTGGCCAGGACCCCCAAATGGCTGGCCATTTCGTGGACCCATTTTGCTAATACAGGATCATGAGTTGTTGTCAAAGTAGATACAATATGTTCAGTAGCAATCTTTTCCAGTTGATCAGCATGAGCATTGTAGTCATGTTCTGGCATGGTGAGGGCCACATGAGCCATTACATGAAAAACTGACAAGTCAGTGACAAAAGACTTGTTCCAGATATCTTCCCATAATTCTTGGCCACAGACTTGTTTGCTACGAATTTCCCAATTTTGATTTTTCCACATGGGCACCTGGGCTGGAACAGTGTTAAGACTTAGATTTGGCTCATTAGAGCCAGCACCTGAAAGTGCCAGAAGGAAGCCAACAAGGGCAGCGTGGGGAGAAGGACAGCCCTCTGCCCCCCAAGAAAACTGTATTTTGACATTTTTGTTTTGGGTTTCTGGTAATAAGTTGCTGTGTTATGTATCTCACAAACGTGACGTCTCTATTTTGTGAGGATTATGTTGTACTTAAGAGATGGTAATGCTAATTCAGATGTAAATTGCCTATGTAATGGGCATGAAAGATCTTGGAGCTGAATGTTATGGGAATCTGAAGATCTTCCCTTCCCCTAGGCTCTTTGATGGGCTTAAGTGGCTCTGAGAACCTTTCCTGTTTTGAAAGTATATTCTGCCCCCTAATATGCTGAATGTGGTCACATAGAGCCTTTGGTGGGAGGCATATTCTTCAGGAATGCCCATACCTTATTACTTTGTGAATGGACAGTGGGTCAATAGGACTGTGACATTCTCTGATCCAGGAGAAGGCTATATATACCCTAATGTTAGTTTTTGCTTTGGGGCTCACTGTGGAAAGAGTTGTGTGATTTAGCCAGATGAGACTTTGGGCAGCCGTTGAGCCCCCGGGCTTTGAAAACCCAGATGTTGGTGCTTCCCTCTTTGGTAACTTAAACTAGGTATGGATGTAATGTACAGATGGCTGGAAGCCAGTGTGTTGATCTATTTCTCTGTCTGCTTGTAACTTGTATTTTTATTCTGTGAATTTCAGGGTGCTGATTTTTTCCCTTGAACTAGGTAAATGGTATATGTTTGATTGATTAAAGTAAGATACTTAACCTGTTTTGAGTTGCTTTCCTTTAGAAAAGCAAATCAAAAAACCTGTGCTAGCAGCCATCCCAGGTATGCTTGGGCGCTTGCTGATACAATCATTTAATTAAATAAAGGACTTCTAGACTATCCTGATGAAATAGCCAGAGCTCAATGGAAAATTTGATCTCCACTTACAAGACTCAACAAAGACATAAAAAGGTAAACAAGGAAAGCACAGACTCATACATACACGTACACACACAGAGGCTCACACATACACATAACTTTGGACTTAATATGAGTAAACTGCTTACATCCCTATATGAGAAGCAGATACCTGTCAATATTGAAATTTGTGTAAGTATTGTGACATTGAAAAGGGATGTACATGGATAGAGGTTGTGGGGATAAGTGAACTAATCTGAGGATTAAAAAAATACCTATTAAGGGGAAGAAAGGGATTGTAATGGGAAAAAAGGAAACATAGAGGCAGAAGATGGTAAATTATGCCACAAGAAGAGGCATAAATATATACTAAAGTGGAGGGGTGGGAAGGAAGGAGATGAGCATCATATGATTATTACTCTCATTCATTCTGATTTAAAGAGGGATCAATATAAAGAGTTAAGTTTGGATTCTAACATGAAAAGACCCCCAAACTCATAACAATAGAAGGAAAAGAGGGAGGGAGAGGAGCACTATATGAAATTTATTAGCATTGGTTTGAGTTCAAGGAGGGAATAACATATTCTCTTAAGAATAAAAATCTATTGTGCCCAACAGGGAATAGGAGCGATAAGTGGGGGGGGGGTGGGAGGTGACATAAGAAGGAGGAGGATGGTAAGAAGGGAAGGAAAGAGTAGTAAGATGAAAGGGTAAGTTGTTTTCCTCAAGAATGCTTAAAAGTCCTGCACCTCCTTAAATGACAAAATTGTCCCCTGAAACATTATACTCAGTTTTGCTGGGTAGATGATTCTTGGTTTTAATCCTAGCTCCCTTGATCTCTGGAATGTCATATTCAAGGCCCTTTGGTCCCTTAATGGAGAAGCTGCTAGATCCTGAGTTATCCTGATTCTCGTTTGACAGTATTCAAAGTGTTTCCTCTTTGCAGCTTGTAATATTTGCTCCTTGATCTGGGAATTCCAGAACCTGACTATAACACTCCTATGAGTTTTCTTTTTGGGATTTTTTTTCAAGAGGTGATCAGCGAATTCTCTCAAGTTCTATTTTGCCCTCTGGGTCTAAAACATCTGGGAAACTTTCCTTGAGAATTTCTTGAAGGGTGATTTCTAGGTTCTTTTTTTGATCATGGCTTTCAGGCATTCCAATAATTTTTAAATTGTCTCTCTTGGATCTATTATCCAGGTCAGTGGTTTTTTCAAGGAGATATGTCATATTGCCTTCTATTTTTTCATTTGTTTGGATCTGTTTAATAGTATCTTGATTTCAAGTCATTTGCTTCCATTTGCTCCACACTAATTCTGAAGGAATTATTCTCTTCAGAAAGCTTTTGAAATTCTTTTTTCCATCTGGAAAATTTGACTTTTTAAGGCATTCTTCTCCTCATTGCCTTTTTGGGCCTCCTTTGCCATTTGAGTTTGTCTATTTTTTAAGGTGTTATTTTCTTCAGTCAGG
>JAQQSV010018838.1:0-11318 GCA_028646515.1 Pseudochirops corinnae | reverse complement strand
CAGAGGTTCTGTGTAATTTCACATGTTCAGCCTGTATTTGATTGCTTGTCCTTCCAGTGGCGGTGGGTGATGAGGGAGGAAGAGAAAGAATCTAGAATCTAAAGTTCTATAATCAAATGTTAAAAATATATATGTATATATATACACATTATTATTATTATTATTAACTACATCCAACTGGAACTTGAGATACACAGGCACTGTGGTTGGGAGATCCATCCTGCCCTACCGAAAAGTCAGAGGGGTGAGAGGGAAGACATAGGAGAGAATAGATTGGGGGAGGGGGGATACACTGGGATGGCTGTTTTGGGGTGGTGGGTAGGGGATAGATGGGGAGAAAATTTGTTACTCAAAAATCTTGTGGAAATGAATGATGTAAACTAAAATAAAATAAAAAAATTTAATTAAAAAAAAAAAGTAAAATTTTGTTGATACCATTTGATTCTACATAACCTAGATTTCCCAATATATTCCTTTTCTGTTCTTACTCCAGATACCCACCCTTCAGAAAATAAAGGAGAGAAAAAATGTCAGTGAAAATAATTAATTTATCAAAAATAGTCTGATATTATATGCAGTGTTCCATCCCCATAGTCCTTCAGCTCTGGAAAAAAAATGGGGCAAGATGTCTTCAAATCATTGATGATAAAAGAAATACACTGCAATGTAAAGAGCACTTTTCACCAAGAACTTTGATTCTAGCTTTGATTCTTCAGCTAACTGTGTGACTTTAGCCAATCCATTTAAGTTGTTTGGGGCCTCATTTGTCTGATCCATGAAATGAGGAGCTAGACTAAATAATATTCAAGGTCTTTTACTGTCCCTGGACCTAGCAGAATTGTCTTCAAATACATTACTTCTCTAGTTATTATGTCAGATAGTATAAAAAAACAAAGTGGATCCTGGCTTTAGCTTCAGCCTCTGGTGCTCATCTGTGTGATCTTTGACTAAAACTTTCAACACTCTGGGTTCAGTTTCTTCTTCTGTAAAATAATGGGGTTGCATTCATTAGATTATCTCTAACATCTCTTCCACTTTAAATCCTGTGGTCCTATGGTCCTATGCTTGAGTGACCAGCTAATTTAATAATTACCATTACAAAAATCCAAATTTCTAGAGGGAAAAAACAAAGAGGTGTTAGTTTTGTTTTTCATAAACTTTCAAAACTAAGACTGTCCAATTAAGCTACTGAAAATTAGAGGATGTGTGGAGAAGTAGATTTCCACTGAACTACCTCATTTCTTTACCCTTTAAAAATAATTTTTTAAAAAATGGCAGGTTATATAAAAGAGAAAAAAAAAAAACCTATGTCATAAAAAGTGCTGTTACCCCAATAGATTTCCATGGTGATTGATTGTATTTTCCCGTAGGAATTGAAGAAGGGGAGAGAACATGAGGGTTGATTGCATCAAAGTGTGACACAAATGAAAGAATCAAGAAATCACACGTCTGCACAGAAGTCAACTAATAAATCAAAAGCATGTTCTTAACTGCGTCAGATGTTTCTTTGGAATAGCACATGGTGTAATTCCAATATACTCTATATTCAGATACCTAACAAGCTTTCTTGTTTCTTTCAACTAGCCCCAAATCTAGCAGCACAAATGTTTATAAGGCTGGCAAAATGTCTCAGTTTTATTTTATACTCTGTTGGATACTTTTGAGAGGATTGTTTTATTTTTATCCATAAAACCTTAAATGAAGAATTAGCAAAACTGTTGGCAGCAGTGAACACAAGTTGCTACAATATCCTATTTTAAGACTGCTTATAATTTCTACTAAGCAATTGCTTTTGACCTACAATTTACCAAGTTTGCTTTCCTCCCAAAATTTTTTTAAAAAAAATTCTCTGGATGTAAATCTTTATAGCACTTCAGCAACTGAGATTCAGAAAAATAAACCTTTTCTATGACTTGAACCCAACCAAAACCCTCCAGCAACTTGTCTTCTAAATCAGAAAATGATGAAAATAATTAGATATAGCTTTACTGTTCTTTGTTGTCAAAGGCAAATAAGTTCTATCACTAATATTAATAGCTGAAATTTATGTTGTGACTTGTAAAGATGAAGAATAATTTATATGCTATGAATTTCAAAGTTCGACACTCTTCAAAGTCCAGATCAGGAAAGATTCCAGTCAGTGGGTATGTGTTTATAGCAAAAGAAAAGATAAGTACTGTTCTGCAACAGAAAGACATAAAAATTCTTCAGCGTCATGATTATTCTTATTCAAGATACTTTAATGACCTGTCTTCTCATTTAAAGTCTTCCTACAGTCAGGCTAAGATCAGTTGGGGAACAGAAATTTACGTGTTAGCGTCCAAAATCTGGCTTGGAGATGACAAGCTGAAGCCATGTTCCCCAATTCCTTTACTCTTTTCTGTCTACTGTTCTGTTATGTTTCTGGTCACTGATCTCATCCCTGATTCTAGGCTGAAGCAGAAAATTTAGGAGAGATGGTCTCACTAAGATAATAGTGAAGAGGGTCAAAGGATAGAGGGTTATGGAAACTGGAAGAAAGGAAACATAAAGGGGATGAAACTAAGGAACCACGGATATGGTATCCTACTCAACTTTCCAATTCTAACTAGCTCACCAGATTAGCAAATATAACAATGTGGAAAATTTTTTTTTTAAATAAAAATCTTCACTTGACTGCCAGGCTTTGGTCAGATTTGGTCATAATCAAGTTGGTTGGTGATTTTAGTATATAGGCAGGAAGATAGTGACATCAGCTGCTGCTATGGCAGAAATAAGTATAAATCATACATTATCATGTGTCCCAAAAGGAACTGTTAGATAAATGGTTTTTTTAAGGGCCTTTTTCATGTAGAAGTTAATGATGAAAAGGTCAGAAAAAGTGATTTTTGTGCAAAGGAAGAAATTTATATTAATTGTCAGTTTAAAATTGTTTGGATTATTGTCACTGTTATGGATTAAAAAAAGTTGGTACCAAATATGAATAGAAAAAGAACTTTCCTTAATATAACTGCCCAAATATGTGTATGAAGGATAAGTATCATTCAGGTGGGATTTGGATAGTTTGGGAGGAAAAAAATGGTGTGTGGTATAGATTTGAGGGCTTGAACTACCTACCTATATCCCAAGTACCATGATAAGTGCTTTACAAATATTATTTCATTTAATCCTCACAGTAACCCTGAGAGGTAGGTGCCAGTATTATTCTCATTTTACAGTTGAGGTAACCAAGAAAGAGATTAAATGACTCACCCAAGGTCACTCAGCTATTGTGCTGTTTAAAAAGTTCAAGAAACATAGTTTTGAGGTAATTCATCATTTTATTAATAATAATAGCATATTATATATAAGAGGTTCAGTGATTCTCTTTAATGCCAAAGACTCCTTATAAAACCCGCTCAGTTCTTATATGCCTTTGGAAGGGTGGGTGTTCCCACCCTTATATGCCCTTAGAAGGGTGATAGGTTAATAAGTAATGAGAGAGAATCAATATAACAAGAGGTGAACCTGTTCCAATGAGGGGCTGGGGGATTACCTTTGATTATGTCATTTACTTTCAAATCACCCAGGTCTTGGGCAATTTAGACAAAGGTTCTATATCCCCCACCCAAACCTGAGTAGAGGAGAATGTTAATCCTATCTTACTATTCTCTATCCTCTCCTCCAGAGACTGAGCCTTGAAATGAGGACTTTAGAAAAAGGGGAAAACTCTGAATCTCCCCAAATCATTGATTATTAATCATCACTTCTCTTACTAATAAGTGTCTGATTCTGAATTTGAACGCAGATCTTCCTGACTCAGGCCCAGCACTGCATGCACTGCAGTAACTTAGCAGTCCAGTTCAGAGAAAAACTATTTTACTTGTTCAAAACTAGAGAAATGTGGGTTTGAAGAACCAGTTTCAATCACTATGAAGAGAGTGCTATGGTGAGAACTTCAGAGCTGTAAAACATAATGGTAAGTCAATTAAACTCCATATAATTGTTTTATTACTAAAGAGGGTAAAACTGATGTAACCCTGGGCACCACTGCCTGGTAGTTAGGTTTCTCTAGCCTGTCTGGCTATTACTAACCTGTGAAGAACCCCAGAGAATTCTCTGATACTTTTAAAGGGAATTGGGGGATCTAGACTGTCTGCTATTGGCTGTAACCCCTGCCGATGTGTTCCCTCAATTGTAGAGAGTGGTCACCTGCATGCTGGTTCTATTAGCCACCTACAATCAGATTAACTTTTACACAGAAATATTTACTTCAAAAGATATAAACTCTAATATTGAAGAGGCTACTCACAAAGAGGGTTAGAGTTGCTCTGGAGACCCCAAAATACCAGCACGCCGGGTCCTGCTGAAAGAATTCCACTCAAGTCTTCTCAGCCAAAGAAAAGCAAAGTGTATTGAAAGTTCATTAAAAGTTCGCCATATAGGGTAGACTCTTAGGGAGCCTAGGTATCTGTGATGCTTGCAGACTAAGTCTGTGCTAAGCTATTCTATGGTGCTCTCACACAACATGAAGGGAAGATTGGGTCTTATATACAGAGGAATCTAGGGGTAGTCTAGAGGAGGAGTCTGAGGAGGGTCTTCAGGAGGAGTCAATGAGGTCAGATTTCAGTAATGAGTTTGGGCAGGGTCTTCAGGAAGAGTTAATGAGGTCAATGCAAAGGTGAATTGATATTTTTATAGGCTCAAGGGTGGGAAGTAGATGAACTATGGAGGGCCAGGCTAGTAACAGAGGTTTGGGCCCAGCCACAATGAAATACTTATGGCCTCTGCAAATGCCTCATCAAGTGGGAAGATTTAATCAGACTTCAAGGGGTTTCCCAGAGCCTGTACCTCAAAGATTCAAGGAGAGCTTAAGGGGGCTCCCAGAGTGGGAAGCATAATCCTCACTTCCTATTCCCTAAACTATACCACTTGAGTCTCCTGTGAGGAGAAGGTCTCTCCACTTTCCTTCTGCAGCCCTGTTTGGTTTGTACTCCACAGAGCAGGGACATGATACCCCTGTGCCAGGTATCTCCTGGTGTACATCCACTACCCTGCCCTTTCCAACTTCCTTTTGTGTGTTTTCTTTTTCCACTATATTGTAAGCTCCTTGAGGGCGGGAACTGTCTTTATAATTTGTAGATTGGACATCTAGTAAACATTTATTGAATCAAATTCAAGAAGGGGATTAGGTTCAGAGCTTAGCTTGGTTCCCATACAGAACAGTTCCAGTTCTAAGTTCACTGTGTCCCCGGGACTCCAAGGATTGCAGGCAGGGTGGTACAGCCAGCCAGTGTGGCATAGAAGCCCTGAGAAGCCTGGGTACCTGGGATTTGAGCCCTAAGGGCAATTTCTTGAAACCAGTGTAGAAGAGAGAAAGAGTGTAGGAGCTGCTGGACACAGCAGATAAGAGTGGATAAAAAGAAAGGAACAGAAAAAGATTATCAGGAAAAGAAAAAGGAAGGTACTTTGTCTTACTTCTTTTAAGGTCCCAGTCAGCTAATCAAAGAGGTGCCAACCCAGAGGCCTCTACTATTTAGGCAATCTGGTCATGAACCAAGGGCCCTTCAAGGGCATCTCCATGTAAGGTGAAGTGGGAATGCCTGGAAATGCCTGGATTACACATTTTCCCTGTCTGAAATTTACTGTACCTGAAAAATGTGCAGGGATACATTTTTTTTTCTCTTAACATCATCCTTGTCCCAATTTCAGAACAGTTTTCTATGGTCTCTGAGGAGGCATAATTAATGTCCTTTCACTTACTTCCCCTCTGCCATATAGTAATGCCTCAAAACAGTCAATGTTATGTTATATTCAATCCCACCTGTACAGAGAAAATCACAATTATCTCCAAATGCAAAGTTTTGAAGATTTACAAAACTAGTACCATTTCACAATGTTCCCACCAAAAGCCAATATACAAGACAATAATATTATGTCTAAAAACAACCAATGTATATACCTTAATTTAAAAATATTTTACTGTTAAAAAATGCTAGCCATCTTTTGGGCCTTTAGTGAATCATAATCTTTTTGCTGGTGGAAGGTCTTGCCGCTATGTTGATGGTTGCTGAGAGATCAGAGTGGTGCTTGCTGAAAGTTGGGGTGACTGTGGTAATTTCTTAAAAAAAAAAACAATAATCATGTTCACCTGGTTCATTGGTTTAATTTCAATATTGTTGTGTTTCAGAGAATAGGGAATCCTGAGGAGAGAGAGAGAGAGAGAGAGAGAGAGAGAGAGAGGAATGACCAGTCGGTGGAATAGTCAGAACACACATAACATTTATTGATTAAGCTCGCTGTTTTGGATGGGTGCAGTTTGTGGTGGCCCAAAACAATAGTAATATCAAAGATAACTGATCATAGATCACTATAACAGACATGATAATAATGAGTTTGAAAGAAAATTTCCAAAATGTGGCACAGAGACACAATATGAGAATATGCAGTTGGAAAAAATGGTGCCAATAGACGCAGGGTTGCCACAAACCTTCAATTTGTTAAAAACACAATATATGCAAAGTGCAATAAAGAGAAGTGCAGTAAAATAAGGCATGCCTACATCTACTTCTGCTCCGCTGGGTTACCTAGACCTTCAGAGATTTGGAATGTAATCCTATGGTGGTGCTCTATGTCTGGGAATTTAGGCCTCCTGGTGTGATAACAGGTTGGTGCAGCAAGTCAAATCCAGAGTGAAGTGGTTGTTTTACAGGCTTAGGTGAGAGGTGCAAGGCCCCAGCTCTGTATAATATGAGAGTTGACTGTTCTCCACAGTATCACTCTTTACCTGTCTTTATGTTATGGGAGTATTGAAATAGACCACAGAACACCCAATATGTGCCTTGTTACAAAAGCTGCTCTTATTCCTTTAATACTTTCTACTCCCTTCCCTTGCTGTAATTTTTGTCATGTCTCCTAAGAAGAGAAATTCTTATATATAAAATATTTGAGTTAATTTATTACTTGATTATTTAAATCTATTATTCCTAGACCCTGTATCACCTTTTCTTCCCTTCTGTACCATTACTGAAGAAGCATAAAAGGAATGTGCAGGACTGAGCAGAATTGTGTATTTTTCTTTGTTTCATAGGTTGCCTTGACCAAAAAATTCATCACTTAGTGTGAAGTCTATTGGTCATAAGCCTTTCTGTACCTAATTAGGCTGTTCTTCTGATAATAGATACACAGTCTATTACTAGGACCATATTTGTGATTAATAAAAGGCGATATGAATTCTCAAAATCAGTGATGATTTTGAGCTTCTTGCAACTTGTTGGGGGTGATATGAATTTTCCCTCACCTAATTGTACATTTAAGAATCTTTTAGATGTTAAATCCTATTGTTGTGCTATTTATTAAGATTTTCAGCCAAATACTTCAGACATATGAATTCAACAATGTTTTTTTGGTTAATTCATTCCAGTAGGAGTCACAGTCAGGAAAAGTTAAAATCCTTTTAGCTGCAATGTAAACTCTAAGTTTGATTTGTCTCTAGTATTGATGTGGGATGATTGCTGGCCATCAGAATATTATATAACTACTTGGACAAATTTTATTCAAACTCCAAGACAAAGTCTATTTAGGAGACTCCTATTTCTTTTTGAAATCCACATAATTACATTATCTTCAGCCTTTATTTTTAAAGTTTATTTAACTATTTTTACTCTATTCTCCTTTGGATCTCCTTTTCAATTGGATGTTTACAGAAGTTTAAAACAAAGAGTTCAATGTGAGCTGAATAGCAATGGGTTTAATTTTAGAATTACTATTAATTGATCTGTGTTTCCTTTATGTACACATGAACTTATATTTTATTCTCCACTGAAGTCCTATTCATGTTCTTGAAGTGACCCTGGGTCCTCAGAGGTTATGATAGTAGACAAGCTCTGGTAATTCCTACAAAGCCATGGAGTCTTTGCTTATGGTCCTGGCAATGGACTCTGTAACTGTCATGCAAAGGCCAGCGTATCTAAGTTGGAAAGGCTTATCTTTAAAACTTTTGATAACAGTAAATATGTAAAAGTGTAAAAATGTGCAAGTGAAGCTGTAATCTCTTTCAGTAAAGACGATACCTATACCTATAAAATCACAGAATTTATAGGTGCACCTTTCAAATATAGGTACATATGTACACCCAAAGAAAGGAGCAAATATCTGTCAAAAACACTTGGTTAAGCTCACCTAGCAGTTGATACTCAGATGAGTGTAATAAAATGACTGATTACAGCTTACACACCAAGATCCACTGTTAAGAATAAATTCAATTCAGCAAGCATTTATTAAGTGCCCATGGTCTATAAGGTACTCTACTGGGTTCTGGGAGATATGAAGACAAACTTAAAAATCACCCCTGACCTCAAAGAGCTTAAATTCTTCTTGGAGCATAAAACAACTTACTATAGATAAGTACATAAAAGATAATTTTAAGAGGAAAAGAGGGCTAATAAGAAGGGAGATTAATAAAGGAACCCGAGTTTAGCCTTGACAGTGCAAAGGATTCTCAGATGCGGAGTTTAGGAGGGAATGTATCTGAGGCTTTGGGGAGTTAGACAAGATTTTCCAAACTAAGTCAATATGTGCCTTAATATTTAGCGACTTCAATAAAAACTGAATAGAGGACAACATTAGAAACTGTTGGAAAACATTGATAAGAATTAGAAAATGAGGAGTGAGTAGGTGGCACGATGAATAGAGCACTGGCCCTGGAGTCAGGAGTACCTGAGTGGCAAGTCACTTAACCCCAATTGCCCTGCCCTCCCCACTCCAGAAAAAAAGCAAAAAAAAGAATTAGGAAATGAAAATAGTTATAGACTTATTATAGAACACTTAGATAACTGATGCCTGAAAACCATGACAACTTTCTGGAAGAACAGAATTTGCACAGTAAATACCAAATAATTTTAAAAATGAAACAGATTAAATCCTAATAGACCGAAAATGAACAGTCATAGACTTGCAGTATTTTAGAATCAGCTATCTGTGTATAGTCAGGTTATCAACTGATTAAAAGTTACAAAAGAGGAAGAAAGGATCAAAATGAGAAGACAATGTATGTGATTACAGTAGCTCCAACTCAATCCATTAAACAAATTATTTACTTTGAAAAATGAAAATGAGTAAAAATAGATATTAACTTAAAAAACCCCTTTTCTTATGGAAATGTAATAAAATGCAAAACAGTAGCCATATTGAAGAGGCTAAAAGAGCCCAGAAATTTACCTTAACCTACAAAGACTTAAATCACTTTGCAAATGGGAGAGGCTTGGTTACAAAATACAGTATTTTAGGAAGAAGAAAACAAGTATTGTTTTCCTATTACATGCCAGGCACTATGAAAGTATTACCTCACTTGACCGTGATGATAAATCTGTGTGGTAGGTACTGTTATCCGTATTTTGCAGTTGAGGAAACTGAGGCAGATAGAGATTAAATGACGTACCCAAGATCACAGACAGTAAATGTCTAAGGCCAAATTTGAACTCAGGTCTTACTGGTTTAGTGCTGTATCTACTGCACCAACTAGTAGCCTCTATTTTAAAGGAGGATGACCAAAGATAGTGAACAATTTTATCTTAAGAGACAAAAGCAATTTCATTGAAAAATTTCAGAGAAAAACTGTATTTCAGTTAAATTCAATTCAATAAACATTTATTAAATGTCTATTGGGTATAAGCACTGGGGATACACATTTTAAAAAAAAGGAAATGCAGGTTCTGCCCTTCAAGAGCTGATAATCTAATGGGAGAAAACAATTCATAAAAGGAAACTGAGAGGGAGGGGGAGGAGGAGACTTAAAGGTACCTGGAATGGGGGAATGATGTTCCATGGAATGAAAACCCTGCAGAGTTGCTCATGGAAAATGGAGAGTTAATTGGAAAGTTTTGAAAGTTCTGAGCTTTCTATAAAGGAAGACTTTGAGAGTTTATTGCTCCAGTTCTTCCATTGAAAGAGAAGCAACTATCAAACTTGAGTATCAAAAACTAAGTCAATCAGCATGGTGATGAGATTTCAGGTGATCAGCTTAGCAGTATCATTGAGAAACTAGCTCCTTTGCTTTCTGGAATATCATATTACAAATGATCTGATCCTTTAACATGGAAGCTGATAAATCTTGTGTGATCCTGACTATGACTCCATGATATCTAAATTTTTTTTCTTTTTGGCTGCTTGCTATTCTCCTTGACCTACATGCTCTAGAATTTGACTCTAGTCTTCCTGGGAGTTTTCTCTTGGGCATCTTTTTCAGGAGGTGATTGGTGGATTCTTTCAATTTCTGTTTTACCCTCGGGATCTTCTTTTATATTTTCTTGAAATTTGATGTCTACTCTTTTTTTGATCAAGACTTTCAGGTAGTTTACCAATTTTCAAGTTATCTCTCCTTGATCTATTTTCAAGGTTAGTTGTTTTCCCAAAGAAATATTTTCATATGTTTGTCTGTTTTTTCATTATTTTAACTTTGTTTTATTGTTTTGATCTCTGAGTCATTAGTTTCCACTTGCTCAATTCTTATTTTTAAGGAATTATTTTCTTCAAGTAAGCTTTTATACCTCTTTTTCCATTTGACCAATTCTGCTTTTTGAGGAAGTCTTTTTTTTCAGTGAATTTTTGTACTTTCTTTTCCATTTGGCCTATTCTGCTGTTTAAAGAGTTCTTCAGTGAAGTTTTGTGCTTCTTTTATCATTAGACCAAATCTGTTTTTTAAAGTGTTATTTTTTGTCAGTATTTTTTTGAGACTCTTTTACTAAGCTGTTAATTCTTTTTTTCATAATTTTCTTTCATTACTCATTTCTTTTCTTTTTTTTTTTTTTTTTGGTTTACATCATTAATTTCCACAAGATTTTGAGTTACAAATTTTCTCCCCATCTTTCCCCTAACCACCACCCCAAAATAGCGATTCCACTGTATACCCCCTCCCCCAATCTGATCTCTCCTATCTCCTCCCCCATCACCCCTCAGACTTTTTGGTAGGATAAGATGGATCTCCCTATCCCAGTGCCTGTATATCTTATTTCCCAATTGCATATAAATAATAATAATAATGATAATAATAATAATATATATATTTATATTTATATTTATCATTTGAGTTTAGAACTTTAAATTCTAGATTCTTTCCATTCCTTCTTTGTCACCCACCCCCACTGGAAAGTCAGGCAATTCAACACAGGCTGTACATTTGTAGTTACACAGAACATCTCCACATTGAACATATTGTGTAACACTGACTATATTTCCCTCCTTCCTATCCCACCCCCCTGCCTTGTTCTATTCTCTAATTTGTCCCTGTCCCTTTACAGAAGTGTGTGCTTCTGACATCCCTCCCCCCTCCCCCCTGCCCGCCCCTTCATCCTCCCCCCTCT
>JAQQSV010018837.1:0-11318 GCA_028646515.1 Pseudochirops corinnae | reverse complement strand
AGAGTTCGCAGCCGCAGCCACTGCCTCTGACGCCGCTTCCAGTCCGCACCTCACAGAGATTAGCTTGGCTCCGGCGTTCTCTTGCTCCACCCCTTCCTGCTACATCAGCAAGCTCAAGGGGCGTGGAAGATCTTCAAATCCTAGTATCGTTACAGAGTATTAAAGGGTCGCAGCATTAGGAAGATTGAGAACCACTGGTCTAGATAGTCAATGAGAGTATGGAGGAAGAGTGAAGGAGACTCACATTAGCCTTGGGAAATATGAATCTAGGTTATCTGGCTCCGTTGATATATAAAAGAGAAAAGGTACTGGGAGCCAGGATACAAGGAAATAAAGCAGAAGGCTAAACATAAATCCAAAACATTATCCTTGTGAAAATGGAGATTGTCAACAACAACACAAAAAAAGTAACTGGGTTGTGAAATACAGGAATTGGGTGATTGAAAATGCATTAATATTTCAAAAGTCTTTTAAAAATGGTAGATTGGGTTTCCCTTAGAATCGAACTTTTGCTCTTTTTTTTTAAACTTTTGTTTATTTTTAGTTTACATCATTCATTTCCATGAGATTTTGAGTTACAATTTTTCCCCATCTTTGCCCTACCCAGCACCCCAAAATAGTGATCCCACTGTATGCCCCTTCCCCCGTCTGCTCTCTCCTGTATCCTCTGCCATCACCCCTCTGACTTTCTTCTAGGGCAAGATGGATCTCCCTATCCCAGTACCTGTATGTCTTATCACCCAGGTGCATGTAAATAATAATAATGATAATGTATACACACACACACATTTTAAACATTTGATTTTACAACTTTAAATTCTAGATTCTTTCCCTTACTCCCTCATTAACTCACCCCCATTGGAAAGACAAGCAATTCGATACAAGACATGCATGTGTAGTTATACATAACATTTCCACAATGGACATATTGTGAAAGACTGACTATATTTCCCTCTTTCCTACTCCACCCCCACTTGTTCTATTCTCTACTTTGACCCTGTCCCTTTACAGAATTGTGTGCTTCTAACAACCTTCTCCCTTTCATCCTCTGCCCTCTCAACCCCTTCCCCCCTACACTCCTGAAGGCCAAGATACCTAATTTAGAGTGTATGTCATTCCTTTCCTAAGCCAAATTCAATGAGAGTAAGGTTAACCCATTCCCTTTTGACTCCTGTTCTTCCCCTCCAATGTAAGAGTTATCCCTTGCCTCTTATATATGAGAGGATAAACCCCATACCATCTCTCCCTGTCTCCTCTCATACTGTTCCTCTCCTACCTCTCAATTTCACCTTTTGAAATATTATCCCATCCTATTCAATTGATCCTGTGCCCTCTGTCTATGTACACATATATACACACATTCACATATGTATTGCTATGTATATATACCCTCCTATAAATAAATTTAAAAAAATATATATATATATTCCCTTCAACTGTCCTCCTACTGAGAAAAGTTTCATAAGTTACAGTTATTGTTTTTCAGTGTTAGTATGTAAATAATTCAACTTCTATAAATTCCTTATGAATTATTTTCCATGTTTATCTTCTCATGCTTCCTGTATTTGAATGTCAAATTTTCTATTCAGTTATGGTTTTTTCATCAAGAATGCTTGGAAGTCCTCAATCTCGTTGAATGACCATATTTTCCCCTGAAACATTATATTCAATTTTGCTGGGCAGGTGATTCTTGGTTTTAATCCTAGCTCACTTGATCTCCAGAATATCATATTCTAGGCTCTTCGATTCCTTAATGTAGAAGCTGCTAGATCCTGGGTTATTCTGATTGTGTTTCCAGAGTATTCCAATTGTTTCTTCTTGGCAGCTTATAATATCTTCTCCTTGATCTGGGAACTCTGGAACCTGGCTATAACATTCCTAGGAGTTTTCTTTTTGGGATCTTTTTCAAGAGGTGTTCAGTGAATCCTTCCAAGTTCTATTTTGCCCTCTTGTTCCAAAATATCAGGGCAATTTTCCTTGAGAATTTCTTGAAGAATGATTTCTAGGTTCTTTTTTTGATCATGTCTTTCAGGTTGTCCAATAATTTTTAAATTGCCTCTCCTAGATCTATTTTCCAGATCAGTGTTTTTTTTCAAGGAGATATTTCACATTGTCGTCTATTTTTTCATTTGTTTGGATCTGTTTAATAGTATCTTGATTTCTCATAGTGTCATTTGCTTCCATTTGCTCCACTCTAATTATGAAGAAATTATTTCCTTCAGAAAGCTTTTGAGATTCTGTTTCCATCTGGCAAATTCGGCTTTTTAACGCATTCTTCTCCTCATTGGCTTATCAGACCTCTTTTGCCATTTGAGTTAATCTACTTTTTAATGTGATATTTTCTTCATTCAGGTTGTTGACTCTCTTTTCATGATTTTCTTGAATCGTTCTCATTTCTCTTCCCAATTTTTCCTCCACTTCTCTTATTTGGTTTTCAAAATCCTTCTTAAGCTCCTCTATGGCTTGTAAGCAGTCTACATTTTTCTTGGAAGCTTTTGATGTGGGAGTTCTGACTATGTTGTCTTCCTCCCATTTCATGCTTTGATCCTTTTTGTCCCCAATAAAGGAATTTAAAGTTGGATTGATGGTTGCTTTGCTTCCTTTGCCTGCTCATCTTGCCAATCACTTACTTGACTTTTGGGTTCAGTAAAAATCTGCTTCCAGAGGGGAGAGCTTTGTCCCAAATCCCTGGGGTTTTTGCAGCTGCTGTAGCTATTAAGAGGCCACCTTCTCTGCAGCTCTCACCAGCTTTGGCATACTAATCACACACCTCATGACCACCACCCAAGATAAGGATCCTGATACAGGACAGTCAAGGCAAAAGCATTTAGCCTCTGAATGATCACTTGCCCCCCCCCCCCCGCTATCTGCAGTCTGGGAGCTCTGAAGCAGACATGTAGCAGTGCCAGCAGGGCCACTGCTCCTTGCCCTGGAGGCAGGTCGCTAGACTCTCTCCCCCAAATTTAGCTGAGTTCCACTGATCTTTCACTTAGTCCTTGTTTCTTATGTGTTGATAAATCTGGAAACTGCCACAGCTGCCAGTGATCTGCTCCCCTGAAAGCTCTAGCCATGGCTTGTCCTGGCTGCCCTAAGGGGTCCAGCCTCAGGTTCATGCAGTGCTGGTCTTGACTCCCAGTGGACTGCGATGAACCCCTTCCCATCAGCCTGCCAGGCTGCCGTCAGCAGAAGCTTTGTTACTCTGTAATTTTGTGGGTTCCGGAGCTCTTAAATTTGTTTAGAGTCATATTTTATAGGTATTTGAGGTGATTATGGAGGGAGCCATGGAATTCCCTTGCTTCTAAGCTGCCATCTTGACTCTGCCCTCACTTTCACTCTTTCTTGATAAGTAATATGGGATTAATTTAGGGAGAAGTGGTACACATTGTTTGCTAAGGGAATAAATGATAAGGGTCACTCCTTTCTCAGTCTTTTGGGAAATTTGATAATGTACAAATGGTTTGTTGACCTTGGATTAAAGCTATACTAGTTTAGCTTCAATAATCAAACCTACTCTATTGTTATGGGGTGACTGCTATGAAGAATCAATCAGGTGAGGATCTTCCTGATCTGGGATTATAACTGTTCTTGGTTATAGGGGCATCCACTGTTAAGGATTAGAGGAGTTGTAAGAAATTTTCTTGAAAAATGTCAAAATCAACTCAGGGTACAAAAAAAATTGGGCCCTTCATTTGCACAGTGGTTTTCAGGCCAAGAGATTACTTCAGGTAGAGAGGGAGAGTAGATGCAACTGTTCTACTTCAAGAGATTCAGTAGTCAGTAGAGTTGGTTTAGTTAGGGGAAGATATGGTTGCCTCCTACACCAATAACAGTGATATTGTTGTGTTACTGAGGCAGGAAAATCCCCTTTGTTTTTATGGTTGAGTAGGTTACTCCACAATGTACACAAAAATTTCACTTTCTGGTTCCCAATAATCCTGGCAACTATAGATTTTAGAATGTGGGAGGTATTGCCTGGGCACATAATGGAATAGCAGGAAAGCGTCCTGGTTCTGAGGCCTTGGTTGTTGTAAAAGCGTTTGTAGGGACATATATGTAGGGCCTTATGTAGGGCCATAGTGCCCTACTCTAGGGATATCTACCCTTCTGGTTCTCTCTATGCTGGTTCTGACAGCTGCAGATTGCATTCATTCTTCAAATATTTCTCTCTTTGGCAATAAAAAAATATATGTACATATTTGTGGTAATGTAAATTTGTGCAGGAGCTGGTGGAGTTGTGTGATATTCCTAGCAGTAATCCATTAGCTTCTGCTGAGAAGTTTCCAGGAACCCACATAGGTAAGTCAGTTTGTTTTAATCAAAAGATCCTTTATTTGGCCATTAACAACTCAAATCCTTGTATGTATATTCGTTCTATACATGACAAAAAAGATTTTAAACACTTAAATGATAAGGCCCTTAGGCAGGTTCTCAAATTTTGAATAAATTTTCACCATGGTGTTCAGAGGTATACCCAAGGTCAGAGTGCTTTGTGAATTTCCCATGGCTTAGGTTATTCAAGGTTAAGCTGGGATGTCTTGAAAAAATCATACTGATGAGGTGTAGGCTGTGGGATGCCCCTTGAGTTCTCCTTGAATCTTTGAGGCACAGGCTCTTGGAAACCCCTTGAAGTTTGACTGAATCTTCCCACTTGATTAAGCATTTGCAGTGGCCATAAGTATTTCACTGTGGCTGAGCCCAAACTTCTGTTACTAGCCTGGCCCTCCATTGTCCATCTGTTTCCCACACTTGAGCCTATCAAAATATCAATACACTCTTGCATTGACCTCATTAACTCCTCCTTAAGACCCTCCCCAACTCATTACTGGAGTCTGACCTCATTGACTCCTCCTGAAGACCCTCTCCAAACTCCTCCTCTAGATCACCTCTATATTCCTCTGTATATTAGAATCTCATCTCACTTCCATGTGGTGTGAGAGCTCCACAGAATGCCCTAGCACAGACTTTCTCTGTGAAAGCGCCATAGAATGTCCTAGCATAGACTGGCTCCTTAAGAGTCTACCCCATATGGCAAACTTTTAATGACTTCCAATAAACTTTATTTTTCTTTGGCAGAGAAGACTTGAGTTGAATTCTTTTGGCAGGACCCGGTATGTTGGTGTTTTGGGGTCTCAGGCAACCCTAACCCTTTTTGTGAGTAAACCTCTTCAATATTATAGATTTAGACTCTATAAGGTTAAGTCTAGACCTCTTCTATAAAAATCACTCCTGAGGAGAGTCTATCCAAGGCTCTACTATGGGACTGATGTGGTTAGGGTTAGGGTTGCTTGAGACCCCAAAGTAACAACATGAGGGATCCTGCCAAATGAATTCAACTCAAGTGTTCTCTCAGCCAAAGAAAAGTAAAGTTTATTAAATGTGCATTGAAAGTTCACCATATTGGGTAGACTCTTAAGGAGCTTATATATCTGTAAGGCTTGCATTGGGCAAGCAGGCCAGAATCATCTGACACAGAGTAGGTATGTGCTAGGTCATTCTATGGCACTCTCACTCACATGGGGGCAAGAAGGGGTCTTATATATAGAAAGGTTTTGAGAGGAATCTAGGGGTGCTCTGGAAAAAGAGTTTGGGAATGGTCTCTAGGAGGAGTCATATGAGGTCAGACTCCATTAATGAGTTTGGGGAGGGTCTTCAGGAGTCAGATGAGCAATTAAGGGTGGAAAATTGCTGGAGGCTACCTGGAGACTACAAACAATGGTGGGCTAGGCCACTTCAAGGGTGGAACAGGAGGATCAAGGGAGGGAAATTTCTGGACAAAGGAGGACTAAAAACTTTGGCAGAGCCACAACTTAAGGACCATGGCCTCAGGCAAATGCCTTAAGTGGGAATATTCAAGGAGAGCTCAAGGGGCTCCCAGAGGCTGCACCTCATCAGGACTGACTGATTTTCAATGTAAAATACTTAACATAGATGGGGAGAGACCCCAGAGAAGCCCAGGAGGTAAGGGATTGCTATTTATTTCTTTTTCTGAAAATTTTCTTTTTATGAATTTTTATTCAATTTTTAATTAAATTTTAGCCCACTACCACTAAAATAGCATATTTCTTCTAGAGACTATTTGAGTTTTATATCAATTTTCTTTTACAGACCACTTCACAAAGAATGAGGCAGCACTTCACATATATTATATCAAACAGAATAGTACATCATTATGTATGTAAAAGACCAATAACAAAATAAAACAAACAAGCAAAGAAAAACTTTGATTCACTCATTTGGTTGGCTTTAAAAACAACAACAAAAAAAATCCAACTGGATACTCACATGTACAGAGAGCTTGTAAACAGATTTTTATAAGGTGTCTATGGGTTTCATTAAAGATCAAATAACAACAATCGGGATTTAGGAGGCACCCCTGATATTTATATGCATATCATAATCTTCCAAAATATTATTCATCAATCAATGAGTAAAAAGAAAACTGGACATGTTTATCACAGGTCTAGGGTTGTCTATAGTCTTACAAATTGTTTTCAGACAACAAAGAAGCACACCTGATTTCTCCATGCATTTACTTCCCTTTGAAGTCATCAAAACTTTTCTTTTTCTGTCTTCAGTGGCAGGGAGAAAAAAAAAAAGGAAATACACTTATGAGCTGAGAGTAGAGAGAGAGATAGAGAGAGAGAGAGAGAGAGAGAGAGAGAGAGAGAGAGATGGAGAGAGAGAGAGAGAGAGAGAGGGACAGAGAGAGACAGAGAAAGAGAGAGACAGAGAGAGAGAGAGAGAACTTGCATTATGCACATGAAAAATTACTACATAAATTATGAGGTAATTAGGTGACATGGTTATATAGCTTAATGTAATTATTATCTGTGTTACATAATTACTTACTTGAATGCTCAATATTTCAGATCCCCTTGATTGCTCTGAAATAAACTCTCACATGTGGGGATCATATATTCATACTTGCTGGATAGAGGCAAGTCAGTTGGCTTAGTTTGCCTCCTTGCTTCACACAGGCATATTATCCTGGTATGTATTTAGTACAAATGATAAAGTAGTAGCAAAACTGTGAAGAGGAAAGCTCTCACAGCATTTCTTTCCTGCTTTCTTGAGAAATTTTTCCATGATTTAATGGAACTGCACATTTATTTGGGGGAGATCAGAAGTGAGACTGGCTTACCAGTTGTTCATCACCCTAGATATCCACCCAGAAGACTTTGTACCAGTTGTCCTCAGTGTTCTCTCTCCTTATCTCTACCTCCAGGACTCCTGAATTTAGGCTTAAATTTGGATTCTTGGGGTCCTTTCTTTTCTGTATCCTAAATCAATGTACTTACTGCCTCTCCCTTATGTTGTCTGTTTTTTTAGATTTGTATATGACTCCTTGTTTTGCTTTCCTTGGCTTAGAATGCAAGTAAATTAAAATTGTTTATGATTTTAGCCAGAAACTTTAAGGGTCTTCCCCTCCCAGACTGATATATTGTGATTGTAAATTAAGCCATCTTTTGCCTCAATTCTTATCTAGCACTTAGACATTGAAAGGGCTGTGAGGGCAAACTGAAGCCAGGGAAAGGCTTTAATTTTAAAAAGCCAAAATCATCCCCTGCATTTGGGACATTGCCAGTCCTCTGCATTTTTATCTTACTCCTGGATTTTGATGACTTTGGAGGTTAAAGTGAAGCTAAACACTTGGCAGAATCCTGCCTCACTTATATATCCAATTCACTCTCAAGTCAAGAAATCATCCTTGTGATATCATTGTTCATCTTTGAGAATGAAGGATGAACAACAAAACTATGGCTCGTATATTTTTATGTATGAACATTAACAATCCAAAAAGAATATGCATATATGTTGTCTCCCTCTTCATAATGTAAGCTTTTCTTGGTGAAAAGATAAGTTGTTTTACTTCTTCATTTGGGGGTACTTAATATATTTTTATTGATTAATTCATTGATCAAATCAGATATGCAACTGGACAATTAAAGAGCCAAAAAATTTTTTTAAAAAATCTTTAAAAAAATTTGTCTCTAGCAGTAATACTAAATAGAAATGATCTGTGTAATATTTCTACAAATATATTTTCACCCCATGTATGCAAAATTCCTAAGTAGCCACATATAAAAATGCAATATAACAGAAACTGTCTGACTTTTTTGCATGTGAACTACCCCTTAAGGAAAGTCAGTTTTCAATTTATTATACAGCAGAACTATAAATTCAAAATATACTTAAACACTGCGATCCTTTCTCTTTTACTCTTTGCCAAAGTATTATCTAAACGTCTCTTCAAATTCAATGATCTTTCATTCATATCATATTTTCTTGCCTGACTTATTTTCAGTGATTTTAATGTATCTCCCTAGTTAAAATGAAATCTCCCTTCTTAATTAACCATCTATTCCTTTCACCACATGTTTATTTGATGTACTTATTTAGTCCTAATTCTTTCTCTTCTAGCTTTCTCCTGTGATGTTATAATATTCTGCTGAATCTTTTCTTTGTCATCTCAAATATGACACTATTGATATAATGAATAATTCTCTCCTTTACATTTCTATTGTCCCCCTCATGATATATTAAAGGTCACCACCTCATGCTCATTTTCTCAATTATTCACTCTGTTGTTTTCACAGTGAGTCCTCTTTCTATTTCACATAACTGGACATCATTTCCTTTGGTGAAATAAAAATAAGAAACTATCAAACTATTTCCTAAATTTTTATTCCTTAATTTTAAAGCTTGCCTATTTTAACCACCAATGAATGACAATCATTTTCTTTTAAAATTTTTTCTGCTGTAGTTGTTAAAGTCATGTCTTTTAAGATCCCAAGAGGGGAACATCAAAATTCCCAAATGGCAAAACTAAAACAGATATACTTTCCAAAACATGCAGTAAAATATTCAGACTGTCTATATTTAAATGCAATTTCCAAATAGGAAAATGTGAGAGGTAAGAGGAAAAGGAGGGACAGAGGGTAGAGATCAGTACTGTTACAAGTAAATCTCCTTAAATTACTCATTGACAACTCACCTCAATTCCCACACAACTAAAGATATCTATTTAGCCAGTGGAGGATGAGAGCTGGTTAAACATTTAATCTCTAAAGATATAAATAGTTTTGTCCTACAAAACAAGTGAGATGAAGACAAAGCTAATGAGATAGAGCTCTCTTTTTAATTAGCTCATTAAAACACCCCCCTACACACACGTCAAATAAGATGCAAGTTATTAAGATTGTTTGTACAGATACCTTATGAACTTTTACCTAGAAATCAGTGCTTTAGTATTTGTCCTAAATTATCATTTAACACCCTAATCTTAAATACTTACTCTTTCTTTCTAAATAGATTTTTTCCTTCCCTTTTGCAAGCCTTGCACTTATGCAAACTTCTTCACTAAGTGTCAGTTTTTGCATTGGGAGAAGTTGATTTACAAGAAATCATAGCCATCTTAAATTTAAAAGAATTTAATAAGAACTTAATTACTGAATTCTCTTAGAGAACATTAACACCACCACTATTTGCTTTTGTACAAAGTGTATGTCAAGTTTTTAAAAACATAATATTTTATTTTTTCCCAATTACATGTAAAAACAATTCTTAACATTCTTGTTTTTAAAAATCGAGTACCAATTCTCTTCCATTCTCTCTACCTTCCCTCTACCCCCAGACCATAAGCAATTTGGAAAGTTGTACATGTTCAGTGAAGTAAAACATATTTTCATATTAGTCATGATGTGAAAGAAAAGACAGAGGAAAAATAAATAAGTGAAAAATAATATGTTTTCATCTATATTCAGACTCCATCAGTTCTTTCTATGGAGAGAAATAGCATTTTTCATCATCAGTCCTTTGGAATTTTCTTGGGTCATTGTATTGCCAAGAACAATTAAGTCATTCATAGTTGAGGATAATAAATTATTTCTGTCACTGTTTATAATATCCTCCTGGTTCATCTCACTTCACTTTGCATTAGTCATGTAAGTCTTTCTGGGTTTTTGTGAAAGTGTCCTGCTTATCATTTCTTTTTTAAAAACATAAATAATATTGTTTTCTTCAATGACATTTAAAAATAATATTTAACATTTGTTGGGGCTTTTTATTTTTGTAGTTTTGAGTTCCAAATTCTAGCCCTTCATACCTCTTCTTCTCCTTCCCTGAGAGAGTAACCAATCTACTAAATAAGATGTGCAATCATGTAAAACATTTTCATATTAGTCTCTTTGTATGAGAAGATTTGAACAAATTTTTTTTAAAAAGTCAAAAATAGTACGTTTTAGTCTTACTTACAGGTCATCAGTTCTTTCTATAGAGGCCAATAGCATTTTTCACCATGATTCCCTTGGGATTGGATCATTGTGTTGCTGAGAATAGCTATGTCATTCACAGTTGTTTATTGTTCAATATTGCTGTTACTGTGTACAATGTTGCCCTGTTTCTGTTTGCTTTAGTCTGTATCAGTTCATATAAGGCTTTCCTAATTTTTTTTTCTGAAATCATCCTGCTCATCATTGCTTATAACACAATAATATTCCATTACAATTATATACCACAACTTGTTAAGTCATTCATAATACATGAGCTTGCCTTCAATTTCCAATTCTTATCCATTACAAAAAGAGATATAAATATTTTTGTACAAATAGGTTCTTTTCCCTTTTTAATAATCTACTGGGGATACAGACTAGTTATGGTATTAATGGATCAAAGGGAATATACAGTTTCATGGCCTTGAGGCATAGTTCCAAACTTCTTAGCAGAACTATTGGGTCAGTTTACAATTACAAAACCAACAATGCATTATTGCCCCATGTTTCCCACATTGCCCCCAGTTTTTATTATGTTTCTTTCCTGTTATATTAGCCAGTCTTTGGGATGTGATTTGGAGTTCTTTAAATATGAATTTATCTAATCAATAGTAATTTAGAGCATATTTTTTATGACTATAGATAACTTTGACTTCTTTGTTTGAAAATTGCCTTTTTATATCCCATAATCAATTGAAGAATAACATATTCTTATATTTGACTCAATTCTTTATTTTTATTTTAGTTTACATCATTCATACCCACCAAATTTTGAGTTACAAATTTTCTCCCCATCTTTCTGCTACCACCACCCCAAAAAAGCCATCTCATTATATCCCCCCTGCCCCAATCTATTCTTTCCTATGTCTTCCCCCCTCACCCCTCTGACTTTCCAGTAGGGCAGGATTAATCTCCCTACCACAGGGCCTATGTATCTCAAGTTCCCGTTGGATGTAGTTAATAATAATAAAAACAGTGCTTCTACATATATATATATATATACACCCAAATATACATATATATATACACAAATATACGTATATATTT
>JAQQSV010018836.1:0-11318 GCA_028646515.1 Pseudochirops corinnae | reverse complement strand
TACTATTGTGCTATAAGAAATGAGGAGCAGATAGACTTCATATTTACCTGGAGAGTCTTATACAAACTGATGTTGAGTGAGAAGAGCAGAACCAGGAGAAATTTGTACACAATTATAGACGCAACGTATGTGTGATGATCAACTTTCATAGATTAGGCTCTTCTTAGCAATGCAAGGTTATAAGACAACTCCAAAAGACTCATGATGGAAAGAGATGCCTACATTCAGAGAAAGAATTATAGAGTTTGAATGCAGATTTAAGCAAACTACCTGCTCTCTTTCTTTTTCTTGTTTGGTTTTGTTTTCTCTTTCTCATTGTTCATTCCATAGGCTCTAATCCTTTACAACCTGACTAATGTCTAATGTGACAGTATTTGCAGATCCTACACTTGATTGCATGCTGCTGTGGGGGGGGATGGGGAGGAGAGGGAAAGGGAGAAAATTTGAAACTCAAGGGATTTTAGAACTGAATCTTGTAAACTAAAAGTAAACAAATTAACAAAGACAAAAAACTAGTTGCATTGGTTGTGTGTGCAAAATCTTTTTAAAATTATATAATTAATATGATCCATTTTAACTTCCACAAACCTCTTCATTTCTTGATTGTCATGAAATCTTCCCATATCCATATATATGACAGATAGTTTCTTTTGTGCTCTCCTAGTTTCCTTATGATATCATCCTTGATGCAAAAATCACATTCACATTTTGAGCTTCTCCTGGTATATGGTTTGAAACACTGGTCCATGACTATTTGCTGCTAGACTACTTTCCAGTTTTCTCCGAAGCTTTTGACAGATAGTGAGTTCTTGCCACAATATCTAGGATTTTGATATTTCTGAAATAGTAACCTATTTGATTACTCCAAAGGTCCATAACTGTACTGGTATGAGAACTCTGCTCCTGACATTGGAATAGATTTCAGGTCTCCCATATATTCTCATCCTATGCGATTCTTGTCCACAGACCACTCACAAATCCTGCTGGAGATTCTCATCTGGTTCTTTTGATCTTCTGTGGACAATGGTTCAGATCTTGAGCTTCCCATCCTTAATCCTTTCCTTGAATTACACGACCAGCAGACCTCCTCCTCAAGTGATCCATTTCCTAGATGATGTCTTTGCTCCATATCTCCTACATTTGTTGCTGATGATGATGTATTAATACAACAGCCATGGAACCATCTATTGCCCTCATTTATAATACATGGCTCAGCTAGTCAGAGTCTATTTCTGATTTTATTTTAATAAACAAATTGTTACACTGTTAACATGGTTCACAATGGTCTTTATCATTCAAGAGCAGAAAAGAAAAAAAAAACAGTTATACTTTAGGTTTCCTTGTGCTAATAACTAAACCTGAACATGTATCCTGAGTGTGTGTAGGAATGATATCTAATGCACCGTGTGTAAAATGCATCACATCAAACAGTCCCCACATTCAAGGAATTGGCACCAGTAGAATGTAAGCTCCTTGAGGGCAGGGACTGTATCATTTTTGCCGTATTCCCCCAGCATCTGGAGCAGTACCTTGCACATAGTAGGTATTTCATAATTGTTTATTGAATGAGTATGTGGAAAAATGAATGAATCTCAAAACTGAAGAAAAATTTTCTATAAATATTGGATGGAAATCAGATAGACCCACACAGAGATTGTGAGGAAGATATTGTTGTTGTTGTTTTTTAAGTTTCTGCAAGATATGGGAAAGCTCAGTCAATCAACATTTCTTAAACAAATGGCCTCCAATGTCTAGCTATCCAGCTTTCTAGCAATGAGCCTCTGCTGCCAGGTTTGTAGTGAATAAGGAAATTTCCATTCAATGTTTCCATAAAAGTCATCCCAGATTCTCCCATTCCCTGAGAGAGACTGCTTCATTTTAAAGACATAATACCTCTTCCTGGTTTCAGAAATTTAAAGACACAGGACTGTATTGTACGTTATTGGCAAGAGAATGGGTTTTCAATGGTAATTATGACTCCATCGATTTTTACGTTATTGATTTTAGGATGTAATCAGCAGGTAAGATCCAACACCACTGTTTTAACACAGTGAGTGTCCTATTTTGTTTTAGAAAATCAATGTCCTATCAAATCTATCAAGTATGTATCAGACTGAAACTCCTATTTGTTTTACTAACGTCCTTTTTAAGAAACTGCGCCAAATGGTAAAGTGTGTCAGATGACATGAAAATAGATTCAACAAGCAACATGTTTATGTAATTATGTGTAGTAGAAAAGGAAAATGCAGATACTTCTATGAGGTTATGAGGCTTCATCTTCAAACACTGCGATAAATAAATACTTGCTGAACTAAACGGAACTGAAGCCAGGTGAGTATCTTTGCATTGTGGACTATCAACTCAATTATCTTCTCCCGAAGCCTTTCAGCACAATGAGGTCACATGGGGAGGTCATAAAAGGCGGCATGTGGCCGGGAATGTAGGGAAGCCCTGGAAATCACACACACTTGGGTTCAAATCTTATCTTCAAACCTAACTAGATGTGTGGCCACATGCTAGATGTTTTTTCTCTCTGAATCTGTTTCCTCATCTGAAAAATAATGATTGTACCTCTTAATATCTATGTCAAATGGTTCTTATAAGGCTCAAATGAGATTATCTCTGCAAATTATTTTTTAACTCTTAGAGTGATCTATAAGTACAGATTATCTATGGTGTGTGGGTGGTTCTAGATGTGAGTAATATGTCTCTGGTGCTCTTACTTCCTCACTATTCTTATACATATAACTGTTGTCTTACTAATTTCAAAGATAACTTAATGGGTATGCTCTAGAACAGTGGTTCTCAACCTTCCTAATGCCAGGACCCTTTAATAGTCGTATGTGGGTATGTCAGCATGTGGGCGGACCCACCTGGAGATGGATAGAGGAGGTTCCTAAGACCATTGGAAATATGTGTTTTCCGATGGTCTTAGGTAACCCCTGTGAAAGGGTCATCCAACCCCAAAGGGGTCGTGACCCACAGGTTGAAAACCACTGCTCTAGAATATACTCAACAGTTATCAAAGTTAGAAAAAGTTTATCCAATCAGCTCAGCCCCCACTCCAAAATAAACCAAGGAAAGAGTTTGTAGGCTCCTACCTCTCTCAAGCTCAAACCTCAAACAAAAGCCCATCTCTTCTCATAATGTCAGTTCACTATCCAATCATGTAGTCTACCTTCTCTAGGAAAATCCTACAAAGTTGCTGCATTCTTTTAAAAGTACACTGTCAGTATTCAAAGTTTCTGTGACTCTGAGTAACCACAGACTACATCAACATTGAGTATTATTTTTAGAGTAGAAAACTTGTTATTGATTACACCTGAGAGGGAAGAATGTGATGAGAGAGAACAGAGGCCAATTTCTCTATACGCATATACTTCCCAGGCTTCTCATCTGCAAGGGAAGAATCTGATTTTAAGACTTGATCTTCATGAACTGCAAGCAGGTCTCCCCTGGAGCCAACTCACATGGCCAATTGTTAAATTTCCCATGTGAGTATTTAGACCAAAGAGTATAAAGTCAAGATTGGAAGTTTCCAAGAAGGTTGCATTAACATGCATTGGTTACATGTATTGGTAACATGCATTAGTTGGGGAAGTGTTACTGGGCCTTCCCAATGCTGCCAAAATCAGGGGGACTCTTTAAGGACTTGTTTGTTATTCCTGTAGCAGAAGGAGTCT
Organism: Pseudochirops corinnae; assembly: GCA_028646515.1. Lineage (NCBI taxonomy): Eukaryota > Metazoa > Chordata > Mammalia > Diprotodontia > Pseudocheiridae > Pseudochirops > Pseudochirops corinnae. Next base: position 7,635 of record JAQQSV010018836.1, on the reverse strand, counting down.
AGTCCTTTGGCTTGTGGCAGCGAAGAAGGAAATGGTAAAGCCATAGGAGTGATGTTAAAAGCTCACAAGCCATGACTTAGCTTTGGTTTGAAATGTGAAAGACTAGGATAATGGTTCTGAGTATGACTCTCCCATCTAAATCCTTGAGGAGGAGGGAGCAGTGAAAAGGCAAAGGGGCATGATAGAAAGAATCCTTGATGATGACAGAGGTCCAGGGTTCAAATTCTGTTTCTGTTGTCATGAACTGCCAGACTGGCAAATCATTTCACCACTCTGGGCTTTAGAGTCTTCTTTTCCAATATGATAGAGTGGTGCTAGCTCTTTCCCAGTTCTACAGGGATAACCCTATGTAAACAAGACAAGTGCTGCCACAAAGGACTCAAGAAATGTGAAAAACTAAAGTGCAAAATAGGCATTCCTATCTGATAGTAGAGATATTGAGATACTTGTTGCACATTCAGAATTTCAGTGTGTAGGAAATGCCTTCTATAGATGCAAATCAATTCCTGCTCCACCAGTCACTGAGGCTGGATGATCCCTCCCAGTCACACACCTACAATGTGTCAGTGCCATCATAATTACTTTCAGTATCTCTATGAATAATAATAAATAATTCAGTGGGAGTTCTAGAAATACAAAAGAGTGGAATCAGTGGGCACAGGGCTGTCTGTGGTGCCAGAAAGAATTGACTTTAAGGACTATATCACCCATGTGACCCTGAGCAAGTCATGTCTTCTCTTACTACCCTCAGGCAATTTTAAAAGTCATTTGATTGGTAGAAGGAGTTTCCTCACCGGGGAGTTCCTTATTCCAAGGAAACTGAAGGTCCAGTCTCTATTTCTATAATTAAATTGATACCAAAATCCCAGTGGCAATGGTTTTGGATATTAATGTGTAGTTGATTTATGGGCACTTGTTGAGGCTGATTTTTTTTGAGGGTGGAAGGCAGGGCAATTAATTGCACTTGCTTTCTTGCAAGTTACTTGCCCAAGGTCATATAGCTAGTAAGTGTCAAATGCCTGAGGCCATATTTGAACTCAGGTCTTCCTGACTCTAGGACCAGTGCTCTGTTCACTGTATCACCTAGCTGTCCCTTCTTTTTTTTTTTTTTGCCTTTTGTAGGGGAGAAGGTAGGGTAATTGGGGTTAAGTGACTTGCCAAGGTCACATGGCTAGTTTTGTGTTAAGTGTCTGAGGCCGTATTTGAACTCAGGTCCTCCTAACTCCAGGTCCAGTGCTCTATTCGCTTCACCACTTAGCTGTCCCTCCCAGTTTTTTAAAGAACATTACAGAATGAGTTGTACATAGCACTCAAAACTGCAATACGTCAGGGACCTGTGATTTCATTGTACTCCCTCTATTGATGGAGATGATAAGCATTAGTATTCAATATTCATGAGCTGCTGTGGCCACAAAATACACCCACATTTCCCATTACACCATGCCCCTCATGGCCAAACAGTTGATGAACCTCTTTGAATCCAACTAGGCTGGTCTTCAGGCAACAGTCAGTAGGTCAGCTCCCAACCTGTCCGTGAAGCCTTTCCACTCTGGTAGAAATTGTCACACCCTGAACTCTCTGGGGTGGCCTCTGTTGGACTGCCTTCTGGAGGAGAGAGAATGAAGTGTCCAGGCAGAATACACAAGGGCAAAGCCTTCCTCTGCTGCTGACACACTGTCAGTGTAACCTGGGGCAAAGGACTTCAGCTTCTTCATTTGTAAAAGAGTGGAGTGGCACCAGATGACAGCTGAAGTCTCTCTCGTTTATGAATAAATGATGTCATGAATCCAGGTCTACCTTAATTCTGTGATGATAAGCCAGATTTGAAATTTTTGAGCCAATGCTTCTTCAATTAGGATGTAAGCGCCTTGAGGACAAGGGCTGTTTGCCCCAGGACACATAATGAGAAGTAAATGTTTGCAAATTGCCTGAAATAGGCCACATGAGCTCAGCCTACTTAAGACTAAAAAGATGTTTTGCAAAGCAGGAGAAAAGCTAACACACTGTCCTAATTGTCATTACCTTTGGTATCATTTTATTTTATGATAATTTCCCACCCAGAGCTTTATTATCTCCATTCAAAAGAAAAAAAATCCTCTGAGTAATGAGACAAAAGAAATATAAGCATATGATTTCATTTATTAGTTGTCTCTGGGCATCTGTCTGATCAGCAGCCCCAGTATTCACAATAGTGTTATTCCTGTGTTATCACGATCTATTTCTTCACATATAATTGATCTGGCTAATAGAACTTAAATAGCAAGAAAGCAAGTGCAATGTGATTTGAGATTTTAATTTGATTTTCATAAAAATAATAAGCATATGGTAAAACAGGCATCTTGCCAACTAAGTGACTCATTGGATAGAGGACTGGATCTGGAGTCAGGAAGACTCATCTTCCTGAGTTCAAATCTGACCTTGGATATTTTCCTAGTTGTGTGACCCTGGGCAGGTCACTTAACCCTATCTGCCTCAGTTGCCTCATCTGTAAAATGAGCTGGAGAAGGAAATGGCAAACTATTCCAGTATCTTTGCTAAGAAAACTCCAAATAGGGTAATGAAGAATTGGCCACAACTGGACAACAACAAAGATCTACATCAGATTTCTCTTCCAAATTGAAATACAGTCCAAGCTTTTTTTTTTTTCCCACCCCCAAGGGTGATATTTAAGGGAAAATCATTTTCTTAATGTTTTGGACCTTTAGCTTTCATATTTTTAGTCTTTTCTTCCTGCGTTGGTTTAATTATTCAATCAATCGACATTTATTTTTAAACATCTACTGCAATCCTTGAAAACAATGAAACAAGCCCTGCTCTCATGGAATTTGTCTTCTAAAGGGAGACAATGAGTTTACATGCAAACATTTAGAGAGTCAATATGGACAATAAATATAAGCAAAATACAAAAGAGGGAGGGAAGGCTCAAGCCATTGGAAATTTGGGTAAGACTTCATATGGAAAGTGGCCATCATCTTGAAAAAAGAGAGGGATTCTATGAGGGATAAGAAAAGAAGGAGTTTGCTCCAGGAATGGGCAGTGGACAGTGCAAAAAGTGAAGAGGTGGGAAAGAGAATTATTTCTGAGAAACAGAGAGAAAAGGATGGTGACTAAAAGGGTTCAAGAGACACAGTTTCTGGGTAATTTAATCATTTTATTAATAAAGTCATGACATCTCTCTCAGAACAAAGACAATCATGATGGTAGGCTCAGAACTTATACATTCTTTTGGAAGAAGAATAGCCATCAACTCCAATTGATTAAAACAGAGTATTACAGTGACAGACTGAGAGTGACATCGTGTCATTATTGGACAGAGAAACTGTCTCTATATCCAGACTACCCTCAGTCTGGGGAAACCTATTCAGAGAATTTATGTCCCACCCAAGAATGAGCAGAACACAATGACTGCCCCATGTGGGTGGAGTCTGAACAAGAAAGTCCCATCTCATTCTCAGCAATGTCCTTCAATGGACTGAACTTTCTAAAATCAGGACTTCAGAGAAACTCTGGATCTCCCCAAATTACTGGAAATTAATCATCTTTTCTCTCAGAAGGCCAGTTTGATGGGATTATAGAGTACAGTAGGGAAACAATGGACATTGAAGCTGGTTTACCTTGATGTCAAAATATCGAACGCCTGTTAAATATCTTCTATAAGGCTCACATTGTGCAGATGCTTTGGGGGGTCAGAGTGGCATGGAATAGACATGTTTCCCACTGTTTAGTAATTTAGAACAGAAGTACAGGAGTGGCTAGGTGACACAGTAAATAGAGCATCGGGCCTGGAGTCAGGAGGACCTGAGTTCAAATCGTGTCCTAGGACACTTAACACAAGCCATGTGACCTTCGGCAAGTCATTTAACCCCAATTGTCCGGCAACCTTAATTCTGCCTGGAAAAAAGAAAAAAAAAAAACAGAAGAACAGTCCAACATGAATAATGCTACATTATCTTTTATGATTTCATTGGAAAATAGGAATGCTACTAGCATTGGCATGTCCGGAAATTGTAGAAGTTTGTAGATTTAAGATTTGGGGATAATAATTCATTATTTAGTAAAAATTGTTGGCTACACTGGAAAGAAGTCTGGCAGAAATTGGTCATAAACCAATATCTCACACCATTTACCAAGATAAGGTGAAAATCAATACATGGTATAGATATAAAGAGAGATGTTACAAGAAAAATTGAAGAACATGCAATCATTACTCATCAGACTTATGGATAGGCAACAATTTATGAATAAACAAGGCAAAGAGAACAAAGTGAGGTATAAAATTAATCATTTCAATTACATTAAATGAAAAAGATTTTGTACAAATAAAACAAATGTAGACAAGATCACAAGGAATGCAGAAAGTTGGGGAGAGGGGAATTGTATAGACAGTTTCTCAGGTAAAGGTCTCATATCTCAAATATATAAAGAATTTAGTAAAATCTATAAGAATATGAGGTATTTCTCAAGTGATAAACAGTAAAGGATATGAACAAATATTTGGTTTTCAATAATGAAATCAAAATAGTCTATAGTCATTTGAAAAAATGCTCAAAATCATTATTGATTACAGAAATGCAAATTAAAACAACCTTGAACTATCATTTTTTACCTATGAGATCAGCTAAAATGATTGAAAAGTAAAGCAACATATATTGGAAGAGATGTGGGAGAAATAAGGCACTAATTCATTGTTGATGGAACTGTGAACTAATCCAACCATTTTGGAGAGTGATCTGGAATCATTCCCAAAGAGTTCTTAAACTGCCTCTACCCTTTGATCCAGCAATACCACTACTAGGTCTATTTTCAAAAATGATTGGGGAAAAAAAGGAAAATAATCTATATGTTCTTTTTTTTAAAGGAAGATTATATTTTTAATTATTTACTTATCTTTTGGCTTTCAACATTTATTTCCATAAGATTTTGAATTCTGAATTTTCTCCCCATCTCTCCACTACCCCCACCCCAAGATCTCAAACTTAATGATTACCAGATTACAGAAGAAATAGTAAGGACATGTTCTCCCAAGTCACATACTGGTGGCCAAATAAAGATGGCTTAAAGCAGTGGTTCTCAACCTTCCTAAAGCCACAACCCTTTAATACTCATATGTGGGTGTATCTGCATGTGGGTGGACCAGCCTGGAGATGGATAGAGAAGCAATGTCTCTGTTCCTAAGACCATCAGAAATATGTGTTTTCCGATGGTCTTAGGCGACCCTTGTGAAAGGGTCGTTTGACCCCCAAAGACGTCACGGCCCACAGGTTGAGAACTGCTGGCTTAAAGCTTCTATCTCCCTCTCTGTCTTTGTCTATCCTTCTGTTCTCTGTCCATCTGTATAAGGCTCTATCTGTCACTCTCTATCTTTCTCTGTTCCTCTGTCTCTGTCTCTCTCTGTCTTTGTCTCTCTCTCTGTCTTTGTCTCTCTCTCTGCATGTCTCTGTCTCTGTCTTTCTCTGTCTCTGCCTGTCTCTCTGTACCTGTCTCTCTCTGTGTTTCTGTCTCTGTCTCTCTCCCTAGAAGCTTATAACATTTCTCAAGTGAATTTATCACCAAGAATGAAAGAATTAACACCTGCTCATATAGTGCCAGTCCCAGCTCAGTAGAATCAAAAAGCTCATCTTCTTCACATCATAAATAAACTGGAAGCCATCTCTCTGCATGGTCCAATCCATATGGATAATGCATCACCTGAGCATGCTAGACATGCCGAAAAGCTGGACTTGACCAAACTTTTACAACCTTAATCTGTTTAAAGATCGGATTAAGAAAAGTCAAATTAGACAACAATGATTTATTACATCAATCATTCATAAATTATGTAGTGAACTTCCCTGAGGCATTCAAGACATGTTTCAGCTTATATTTAAAAAAGACACTTGATTTGTGCACAATATTCAAGGGCTGCATTTATTTATTCCTGGCCCACGATTCCTATTTTCATGGATGAGAATAAACTGATGTTTTAGTTTAAATGCTCACAAATTGTGTTCAGATAAAATGATCCTAAGAAACCTGGCTAAACAGTATTGTACACCATGTAGCAGGGACTCTGATGAGTCAAGGCACATAAAAACAGTCTCATTACATTGTGCAAAGAAACAATGCAATGCCAGTTAATTATGGTTAACACAAACAATTTCTAAATGTAAGATTAAAGGATTCCACTAGACTCATTAAAAACCATGAAACAGTTCTGAATACTGGACTTTTAAATGCACATGCTGGCCACAAATCCCATATTCTAGAGAAAACCTCCCCCTAGTGCCACTTCCCCACCCCCCCAACCCCAGCCTCCATCTCCCAAAGTCATTTAAGATAAAAGAACAATAGTATTTTTTGGTCAACAAGTTCTATGATTGGTCAAGAATGATGGAACACTCAGTCATGAGTCCTTGTATACTTAATGGAAACAACATTACATTGCAAAGAAAACTAGAACTTTTGTGAAGATAGAGTACCAGAAACAAAACAAATGCCCATCTGGAGGGAATGGTTAAGTAAATTGTAGATATATAAATAAGATTACTGTACTGTAAGAAATTATGGATATAAAAAATACAGAGAAACACAGAAAGGTCCAAATGAATTAGCGCAAAGGGAGTAAGCAGAGCAAAGAAAATGGCAGACCCACTGACTGCCACAACGCCGACAGATAGAACTTCATCCAAAAATACCTTGAAACTGAATGTTGTAGAACAATAAAAATGAAGATCTTGTTTGTATTTATTATTTATTAGCTTTACTTTATCTTTTTCTTTATTATTATCTCACATATTATCTCAAATAAGTCAAAGAAGGGACAGGAGAAAGTATTCTCTCCAACCTGAGCCATTGCGCAGATGACGGCCAATAATTCGGAAACCAGGCATTCAAGGCTATTGATCTATTGACTGGTTTCGCTGATTTTTTTTTCTTCTTCTTCTCTAAATGATTCTTTATCTTAAGGGATGAATGTCTGGGAGGGGAAGAGAAGAATAAAGTGGGAATGTGAGGAAAATGTTTTTTAAAGGTATCACAACTAATTTTTAAATAGAAGCTATGGTTATTTATAATAATTTTAATGACAATAGCTCATGTTGACCTTTTAACAGTCACTGTATAGCAAGCTTTAGAAAAACAGGATAGCATTAAAACTGAAGGCAGATCTTTTCCTTTTGCTCTTCTTCCCAAAGCCCTTTGAGGGGCCTGCCTGTGAGTCCACCTGAAATCCAGGCTTTTTATTTTTGAGGGGTGAAATGTCATTGTGTCATGTACATTTATGGTCTACACCACAAATATACATATGGGAAGTATGAATAGGCCAGTTAAAAATAAAAGAGTAAAGCATTTCTCTAATCAGTAACTTGGAGCATTTTTTTCATATGACTATAAATTGGTTTGTTTTTTAAATTTTATTATAGTTTGCATCATTCATTTCCATAAGATTTTGAGTTACAGGGGGGCGGAGCCAAGATGGCGGCGTAGCAGCAGCAATATATCGCAGCTCTCACATAGCCACCCCCAAATACCCATGGAATAGGACTCTGGACCAACCTAGAACTTCAAAAACGCACACAGATACCTCCCACTAAAGTCAGCTCAGCTACGAGGAACTACATCAGCACCGCAAACCGAAGCCCAGGCTGTGCCCCGGGG
>JAQQSV010018835.1:0-11318 GCA_028646515.1 Pseudochirops corinnae | reverse complement strand
TGTAATGTTGTGAATATTATAATGTTTTGAATGTTTATCTTGATTTGTAATGGAATAAATAGAGTGTTCACTATATTTTGTAATCTGAACTCTAAAAGCTGTTCACAGTAGCATTCCTTTGGGAATCTGCTGGTGCATGGCATTACAATGAGCATTCTAGAATTAAGTTGAAGGTGGGTGAGGAGGTGGTCAGGGCAAAGCGTGTTTAAGAGAAATGTATTTCCTGGATTCAATTATGAAACTCTAAACTTCACACGTTATTGTTACTTCCACTGCCACTTTCTGAGACCTTCACACTTATCAGAGGATGTGGGCTCAAATAAAACTTCTGAAACTTACTAGGTGTGACATTAAGCAAGTCACTTATCTTCTCTTAGCCTCAATTTGTTTATCAGTAAAATGGACAATTGACGTAAATGACCTACGAGTTTACTTCTAGCTTTAGATTTATGACTTTAGGATCCTAGGAGATACACTCTATCTGAAATGTAGCTTTTCCTTCCATTCTAGCTCTTATATTCCTTCCATTAATAAGGCATAAACAGCAGCATATTCTGGGGGCAGTTGTTGAGAATACACAAAATTTACAATATTAAATAAAAATACAAGAATTCTTTTTAGGGTAGAAACTAGATACTAGATACATGTCCTCCTTTTCTAGGGCTCTAGGGTCACCTGTGGTCAGCAAAAACCCAGAATATACCCAAGCCAGAAGCAGATTACAATGTAATTAGGAAATATTTAATAAAAATTCATATACAATAAAACCTAGATAATGTTCATTTGTGATTTTCTAAGTCTATATGTGGCCTGAAGGGATCAATTTCTATTTTAGTTTGACATTATTGAAGAAGAAAAAATATTTCATCCAAGGTTTTCCCAATTTAGGCAGAGTGGCACTGCAATTTTCTTCAATGACCATCTGCTGAACTCTCATTCTAACTGAGCTCTTTGAGCTAACCAGTCCCACATCATATCTGTCTTCCTCCTTCTTTCGTTTGCTGTTCTTCTTGCTAGAAGACACAAGCATTGTTTTCCATTTAATCTCACATTCTGTGAAAAACAGCTGGCTTTTTCTCCTCTTCCTTCTCTTTTATTTTCCTCTTTCTTCTTCTCCTCCTCCTCCTCCTTTTCCTTCTCCTCATCCTCCTCCTTCTGTTCTTCATTCTGTTTCTGCCCTTTCTCCTAATTCTCTTCCTCCTTAGTTATTATATTCAGGACTTGAACATGTCTTTTTGGTTAAAAGGCTTTCCTCTATATAATATACCAAGCTGTTTCATTTCTTATAATGCCCTTCTCCCCCCAGACAGCCAACCATTGTTTCCATAGAGAGAAAGATGAGCCTGAAGAACAAACTCTTTCCCATAATATCCCAGTTTAATGATGTAGAACTTGTTAAGAGATTTTTTTTTTAAAAGGAAGAGGATGAAACAGAGAATCATGAGACTACTCTGGGGTGTTTGAGTTGTATCCTCCTAATATGAGCCATCATTCACTCCACCCTGAGGCCCTCTGGACACTGGGGTGCTTGTGGGTTGCCATTTCAGCACAATGACAAGTAGAAGCTTTGGGGTGAGATAGAGAAAGCCTAATGCCGAGGGTGTAGGCTGCCAAGCATTGAGCCCCCCAATATGTTCCTTCCCTATCTCTATTCTATGTGAAAAAGCAGCCTGGCATTTTATTTTCCAACTTACCTAATTTATGTTTCTCCTCCATGCAAGAGATGGGGTAGGAGTTAAAGGATGAGAATCTCATTATGCCTCTGATGCTGGCCTCATAAGCAGCCACCTTCTTATCCAAGTGAATTGTTCTCTGACCCACTTTGCCTACTTGTATTTATTGATCCAACTCTATTCCCTTGATATAAATGAAAGTATAAATTGCTTTTACTGATCCCAAGTCCCCCACGAAAGCAAAGTACCATACTTTTAATACAGCATTCTCCTGGTATTTTTATATGACAGCAAGGCTTGCAATATAACTGTCTTGGCAGAACTGATAGAGATGGCAATGAATAGATGCATGGTGGGTGGGAGCAGACTGTAGCATGTAACCAATGAGTAAACTATGTACAAAAACTTGACTTAAAAGATTCTAAGGAATCATTTGATAGAAATAGGGGTTTTTCACTTGTCAAAAGCAAATGATAATAGATAAATAACCTTAGGACTTTTTGTACCCTCTAGAAGTCAGAAAAAAAGTAGGAAGGTCTCTATCATGTTAGTTAGAATCCTGTGGTAAACCTATGGAAAAATGAGTCAAATTACCAACCTAAGAGATCTTTTATACATTTACGGCTTTTGATAAAGACAAAATTCAGACTAAAAAGAAAAATAAAGATGGTCAAGTAATATATGCTGGAAGCACTTAACCAACCCAAATTCTATAAATGGTTCATTTTCCTACCAAATCTGAAAAAAGCAAATTAAATGTAGTGACATATTTTTAAAAATTTATTTGCCACTGACTATATATGTATATGTACATGTATACATATATGTATATATATATATATGTATATATGTGTGTATGCACACACACTTTTAGGGAGGCAAGGAATACAGCTAAAAATTGTGTTAATAATTCTTCCTTTTCTCTCTCTCAGATTGTGCTTTTTAGTTCAGGCAGATGAATTTCCATAAAAAATTTCTCCCAGAGGACTCACAGTGATCTTTTCCTTTTGGAAATGGAAGACATGGGTGTGGTGATTTTCAGTGTTGACTTGCTTAAAGGATGAAGTTAATGCTTTGCTTGATGGATAGCCCATGGTGATTTGAAAATAAGGCATATCTCTCTTTTCTAGAAATTCTTCCCATTTATTTATAAGCTTTTTAAGAATGGAACAGAACTGTTTAATGGCAAAGCCCATGTAATATGAACTACAAAAACAAAAGCCAGTGCAAAAATATGACTAGTAAAAGCGGGCAATTTTCTCTCCAAATAACTAAGCACTATATTCTTTGTACATTTATGTGTACGGTAATATCTCATCTAGGAAAGTCACTGAATCAGGTTTGGTTTATTTACTGAATAACATTGCCAAAAAAAAAAACAAAAACCCTTTTTTGGGAGGTAAGGATAATACAAAAAAGTAATTTTTATTTCAGTAGATTAACCTTGAAGGATTTTTCCCACCTTTAATAGAGCTGTGATATACCATAGAAGCAGAATGATGTGAACAAATAGAGAATATGGCCCAGGTGTTGACTTGTTTTGCAAAATTATGCTTTTTTGTCACAAGAAAAAGAATTCTGATGGGTTAAGATAGAATCATTGGGTAGTGACAATGATATTTAAAAGAGTATTAATACATTTTAATCAAAACTTTCAAAATATATGGGCAAAGAGGGAGCAGAGAAAAAAGGATTCAATACTGGAATAACTGTGCTCTCTTTTGTAAATCAAGATTTCTTACAGAATCAAAAATCATATGATTAAAAAGCTAGAAGAAACCTCAGAAAATATATAGTTCAACTCTTCCATTTTATAAATGAGAACACTGGAGCCTGGGCAGGTTAAATGATTTGTACAAGGTCACACAGAGAGCAGGTATAAGAAATAGGATGGAATTAAATAATGAATTTGTCAAGTGTGTACAATCATAATAATTATGATTAACATTTATGAAGGGCCTTACATATACAGTCTCATTTGTTTTTCCATTTCAGCTTTTCTAAAATTATCAAATCTCAAAAAAATTCATCTTGTAAACTTGATGATAAATTTGCCTTTTCTTGATCTCTCTATGCTCCTTTCTCCTTGAGGAGAAAGCAAGCTTTCTTGGTTAACTATAACTAAGAGATTGTAATTCCCCATTTAATAAAACAAATATGAATGAGAAATAAAGCAATAAAAATTCTTAAACTTCCAGTAAGTTCCATTTGGTTCCACTATTTTCTTCTGAAATGAAAGGAGCTGGGTTCAAATCCCATTTCTGATACATATTATCTCTGTTTCTTTAGACCAAACACAACCTCCTAGGACCAGTTTCCTCATCTGTAAAATGAGTGGATTGAACTAGATCAGCTCTAAGTTTTCCTTCAATTCTAGATATATGACCAGCTTTCTGATATTTAGTTACAATGCACATGGAGTTATATATGACCCACGAATATGAGTCATATTGCTACAGGAGTAAAAACTGTGGCTTCCTCAGTGGGAGCCTTTACAGATATGTGTTATTTATGAGACAGAAATATTTTACTAATATTAGTTGGCATACCAGGTCACACAATAAACATCGATATGTATAAAAGCCCAGATAGGTCATATTTCTTTCCTCCATGCTTTCAATCCCTATGATTTTTCATATAGGGAAATAGAGGCAAAAGTAGGTTTAGGAAAATTAACAGATATCCTAGTTCAGACTGCATCTTAGGATCATAGTAGAACAATCCCAATTTTGAATTGTTTGTGATCAAGATTCTTGCACCCTCTTACAATGGAGTCCCACATAAGAATTCCTGGATGGGATTGTAGATATGCAGCAGCTGTTCTCAGCCCAGATGATTCTTGGAAGCAGGGTAAAGTTTCTTATAAGATTTTTATTCTTTTTGAGTTCAGTGGTGGTAGTTATCATTGTCAGAGGAGAAATAGAATGCACCTCATCCTGGAACATCCTGAGAATATGATAGTGGAGTATTTGAATATCTTTTTCCAAAGTAGTACACAGGTGGATCTGCTAGTGGGTCCTGGGAGGTGAACTGTATCTTTGTGGAATATCACTGAGAAAATTTTAAAGACTGGAGCCCTAGACCAAGAGTCAGGATACCTGCCTGGTTTTTAATATTGGGTCTCTCACTAATTAGCCATGTGACCCTAGGCGAATCATTTATACTCTCTCAAGTTCAATTTGCTCATCTATAAAATGGGAATATATTATAATTAGCCTCTCCATTTCACAGGTTTGTTGTAGATTGAATAAGATGTGTTTGAAAGCACTTTAATAGGTATAAAGTGCTGCACAGATGCAAAGCATTACTCTGGTTAATGACTGATTATAATAGTATCATCTCATATTCAACTTTATACACCAAATGCACCTTCTCTTATTGCCTTCAAAAGCAATTATTTTCTGAAGAAAAGACTCTCATTTTGAACATCCTCCATCTTTCATTTATAATTCCTTGCTACAGCTTACATGTATTTATGTAAAAACTTAAATACTTTCCTTAGACCATATTATTTAGATAATAATTATGCTAATAATGGCTAACAGTTAAAATCACTTTAAGGTTTGCTGAGCACTTGACAGAAATTTCCTCATTGATCTTCATGACAACCCTGGGAGGTAGGTGCTATTGTTCCTATTTTGAAGTTGAGGAAACCAAGGCAGACAGACGTTAAGGAATCATACAACTAATAAGTGCCTGGAGCCAGATTTGAACACAGATTTTCCAGAATTCAGCCCCAGTACTCTATTATACACCTAGCTGTTCCAAAGATTGCAAGTATTTTTATTCCTTTTTCACAGTTGAGGAAATTGAGGCTTAAAGAGGTTAAATTACTTTACCAAGGCTTAGAAACTGTTAGATTCTATAATTCTTTCATTCTACAGTGTAGTTTTCTTTCCACTACACCACATTTTTTTATCCCTGCATTTCACCACTGTAATATATCTAATCACAGCTCAGTAATATTTGTTCAATGGATCCATCACCAATTGTCACTAAGAAAAAGTATAAACTATACACAAAGTAAAAATGTACATACAATTATGAATGCCCAATGTCATGAATGTTCTACAACATTCCAAAGGAATTGTTATGCATGTGTTTGGCTCCTTGTTCAGCTATTCTGCAGAGGAATTACAAATGAAAGATGGAGAATGCTCTAAGCAAGATTTCATGTGGAAGATTATGTCAAAGGCTTGCTAATCATGATGTCGTATCTTCTTTTATTAATAGTTTGGGGGTCAACTACTCTTCCCATTCATCATGGATATTTACATTGTGTGTGACCTTTTCCCCATTTTATAAATACTAATGTGTTTGCCTGAATTTCCTGTAAAATCAAAATCACATTAACTTGAGGAAAAATTTTATTCCCCTCTTTCCATTACTACATGAGTAATAGAAAGCTTTGGACAGACAGGGTTATACTGTGACTTTCCAATAGCATTTCCTAAGTCCTAGATGGAAAGAACAGTGGCTTTGGATCAGATCCTTATTATTTGTGAACAACTTACTACTTTTGTAGTCCTTAAACTCGATGGTCTTGAAGAACCATTCCAGCTCTAGAACCCATGGTCCCATGACTTTCCTAACACCTTTAAGTAAACCCATGTTATAAAAAAAATCAGAGGAGCCTCCAAGATCATCCAGCCTAAGGTGTATCTAAATAAGAATCATTATAATATCCTGAACACCAGGTCATCTGAAAACTTCTTATGAGGAACAATTCATTATTTCAAAAGGCAGCCTGTTTCAGGGAGCTCTAGATGTTAGGAACCTAATGCTTATATCTAGCTTAAATCTTCTGCTTTGTAACTTCAACTCATTTCAGATCTTTACATCCCGTGCTCTGAAGGCAATGAGAAAAAGGCAAAATTCTTTTATTTTTTGCATATAAATGTATTTTTATTCTTCTGATTTTCTATTCCTCATCCACTTAAATATAAAAAAGAGAAAAAGAAAATGCCCCTAACAAATGTGTATAGGTAAGCAAAACTTATTTCCACATTAGACTTCTCCAAAAAATATGTGTCATTCTTCATTTTAATTTCATCACGTCTTAGTTAGTAGGTAGTAGTGTCTTTTATCCTGTGCCCTCTAGAACTGTAGTTTGTCATTGCATTGATCAGAGTTCTAACGTCTTTCAAAGTTGATCCTTTTTTCTTTATAATATGTTTCTCTCCGTGTAAAATGTTTGCCCATTTCTGCTCAATTCAATCATTATCAGTTCACAGAAGTGTTCCTAGTTGATTCTGAAACTGACCATTTTGTTATATAATTCATTTTCCGCATTATACTCTTTCAAATAATTTGACCCCTATTAGGTGTTTCCCTAAATTTCTCTTCTGCAAGATAAAATGCCCTTAAGTCCTTCAAATGATTCTTGTTTGCATGAGCTTCAATCACCTCTTTAGCTTTTTTGTTCTGTCTTTTTCAGATTAGTAGTTTGGGTACTTAGGATTTCTCTCATTTCATCACAGAAATGAATGTTGTATATGTTTTATGTACTTCTGAATTTCTTATAAAACTCAGAATCCAGAGCCTGTTCAAAGACAGAGTGTAGGGGAGTTTTATATTCAATTTTCAGGACACGGACTCTCAATGCAACACCAGAGGGTTGCTTTTTTTTTTTTTTTTTTTGCTTTTGTGTCTTGCTGTTGAATTATAAAAATCCCTAAATCTTTTAATATGTGTAACAGTATCCTGCATTGCTTACCTTTTGAAAGCTGCCTTAGATTCAAAGTATTCTTTGGTTAGGATCTGTTCTTGTAAGAATTACTAAATGTAAAATATATACATACTTTGAACACACATATGTATATGTGTTAGTATGTTAGTTATTCTCTAAGTTTTTTGCATTAAAAATTTGTAAAGCATGCATCTCATGGCTTTATCTAAGTTATTAATCAAACAAAAAAGCACCAAAGACTGATCATTAGGGCTCTGCTAGAGACCTTTCTTTATGTTATCATCAATACAAACAACCAATCTTTGTATTTGGTCATTTAACTTCTTTCTGATTCATGTTAACACACATGTATATACATGCACGTGTATGTATGTATATATTCAATATAGTTATACAATATATACATGTGTGTACATATACGTGTATGTGTATATGTATGATTATATGTAA
Source organism: Pseudochirops corinnae (assembly GCA_028646515.1). Classification (NCBI taxonomy): domain Eukaryota; kingdom Metazoa; phylum Chordata; class Mammalia; order Diprotodontia; family Pseudocheiridae; genus Pseudochirops; species Pseudochirops corinnae. The sequence goes on along the minus strand of JAQQSV010018835.1, from coordinate 3,506 downwards.
ATATGCATGTGTATTACAGATGCATGTACATATATGCTTGTGTGTATACATGTGCACATTGTATAGATATGTAAATCTGTTTATACAAATACGTGTATACACATGCATATATACATATATACAATGCATACATATACACACATATCATCTAATTCCATGAATGCATATATATGTGAGTATACATACATAGATAATACATAAATATATGTAATGGTAATTAATTTAGCAGGTACTTAGCCAAGGGCTAAGTACTTATATGAAAAAAACAGGAGGTGTGAACTCTGTCTCCTGTTGCTGATATATCAGGAAGGGGTTGGCTGAGACAGGAAGCCAATGTGCGTGCGTGTGCGTGTGTGTGTGTGTGTGTGTGTGTGTGTGTGTGTGTGTGTGTGTATGTGTGTGTTTAAGAAGAGCTACAGAGGACAGACAAACAGAATCAAAACTTTTTACTCCTGGTGGAGGAAGCAGAATTGTTCCAGCATCTGGGAGCTGGGCTGCTGCTGGACTGAGAACTGAGTTGGAGTTTTCCATGAGACCAGAATATGGTGAAGGCCAAAGTGGCTGCTGGTGCCTGGAAGGCTGAGATTTCTTCTGGATCCTAAGGCCAGTTGAACTGCTGGAGGACTGAAGAAGCATGACTGGAATAAGGCTTTGTTTGTTTGTGGTTTGATTGATCATTGAGTTCCTGGAAACAGAAGTTGTGAAGGTTTTGAGATGTGCTGGATCCTGTGAACTTCAGTGACTGAAGGACTGAATGAGAACCTGGGAGATATCTGCCTCTAAATCCAGGTGACTGTTTGGTGGATTCAGGTAGGAGCTGGGTCCATGGAAGGGGATCCAGGGAATCTGAGAGGCCATCCCAAGTCAAGATGAAGAAAAGGCCTCTCCTTGGATATTAAACATGTGATGAAATTGAAGTTTACTAGACACGGAGGGGTAGAGGGTGTGTGTAATTTTCTAATGATTGTATTTAGTGATTAATGATACTTAGTAGTTGTGAATCTGGATAAGTGATTGATTAAGTTAACTTATTATTGCCCCATGAGTGGAGGACTGACTTGTACTGTGAAATGATTGAATGATTAAGTAAGGAGGATTCCCTCCTTAGAGAAACCAGATGATTATTCTTTTGTTCTTTGTTCCAAATAGTGTGGCCACTTTGGTGAAAACTATGTGACCATTCTAATGTTAAGCTGTTGTGAACACTATATTGTGATTTCCTGTGATAAGATATAGTGCTGTGAATATTATACTGTACTTTGATTTTCTGAGAAAGCTTGCTTTGTTATGGAATAAATGGAGTGTTCACTATACTGTGTAATCAAAATCTTACAGGCTTTTCACACTAGCATTCTTTTGGGAAGCTGCTCATGCATGGCATCATAATATATGTTATATAGATTTAAATACATATAAAGATTATATCTATGTGTGAATACATATATATAGTTCTCATTTAGATTGCTTTTTATCTTCATTACCTGCTTATTTAAATTTAGAATTTTTTTTTTCAATTTTGAATGTGGCCAACAAAACATTATTCTGAAAGGGTCCATACCCTTTTCCAGCCTATCTAAGGGATATAAAAATGTAAATATATAAAAGTTAATATATAAAAAGTTAAAAATCACGGTTTGATTACAATCTCATGATGTATTCCAGGGAGTGTGGGTTCATTCTCACTCTAATGCTTGCTTCCTGACCTCTAATCATCACAAGCATTGTCTGCATTTTCCTATCATTCTTATTCATTCCTCTTCAAATCTCACAGTCTTAGTTCAAGCTTCTCTTAACCTATTTAGAAACCTCACACTCTTAGATATTACAGTTCTGCATACTCACTTAGGGACCCCTGCAATTTGAGATTCAAGACCATAATCTAGCTAATGAAGCCTGATGGTCATCAAAATATTTTGGGAAATGGCCAGAGATGACATAGAGTCTCTGATTACCCTGACATATTCCTTACAAATGAACTGCTGTATGACAATTCCACTCCTCTTTTGTACTTGAAGATTTTTTTTGAATCTGTATCTTCATCTAGACTTATATTTCACATTGTAAAATTTGAACCCATTATTCTAGCCTATCAAAGCATTTCTGATCCTGCCTGTCATTCATCATGTCAGTTATTCTCTAAGTGTATTACATTTAAATATTATAAGGCATTAATCTCATGGCTTCATCTAAGTTATTAGTAAAAATTTTGAATGCCATCGAATCAAACACATATCCCTGGGGCTCAGCTAGAGACCTTTCTCCACATTGTCATTAAAACACAAGATTTATATTTGTTTTTGGTCAATCAACCTCTTCCAAATTCATATAATTTTGTTATTTTCTTATTGTTGTCTCTCCATCTTATACACAGGGATGACATGAAAGACGTGGTCAAATGTTTGATTGAAATCTAGTTAAAGTACAACATTCTCCTGATTTACTAGTCCTGTAAACGTCAAAAAGAAAATTACTCCAGTCTGGAATGCTATATCTTTTTGGAGCCATGTTGGCTCTTAGGAAACACAGTTTCCTTCCTAAATTTCCTTCTAATATTATATTTTATGATTTTTCCATAACTCAAAGACAAAGAAACTGGGCTATAACTTTCACATCCTTTCTTCTTTCCTCCTCTTTTTAAAAAATTGAGACATTTTACCCTTCAACAATCCTGTGGCATCTTTCCCATGCTCCACAGTCTTTCAAATATCACTGATCAAATATCAAATTTGTCATACTTCCAGGATCTTTCAATTTAATCATTGGAGGCAACTTAGCTGTTTTTCCTACTATTTTCTTACTCATCTTGGATTTTAGGTTTCAAGGAACTGTTTCCATTCCATGTTTTTTTCTGTCCAAATATTATTATTTTGCAGGGAAACAGAAGCAGAATAAAAACTGTCTTCCTATTCTCACTCTTTCTCTATCATTGTCTCATCTACTCTCAGCAATACTCCAATCGCTTCTTTTTAATGCCTTCTTTTCCTTAAACATTTTTTAAGTTAAAAAAGGAGAGTTCAGTTTTGAGGGAAAGAAAGGGCTTTCTTGAGGGGAAAAATATACTAAAGAAATAGCATCATAATGAACTGAAGAATGGAGAGGCTATGAAGAGACTGAATGGAAATTTCAGGCCATATGACCAAGTGAATTCTAGAAGAGAAAACTTCAGATGATATTCTGAGACAGGAATAGGTCTTTGCAAAGATCATAGCCACCTGTGTGTATGAGAATTAGTAGCACTACCTTGAGATCAGGAGAATAGGAACAAAGGAGAATCCAGAAAGTGGACTCTAACAAGAGCCTACTTATACTTGTACATTCATCTTTTTTTTAAATTTTATTTCAGTTTACATCATTCATTTCCATGAGATTTTGAGTTACAGATTTTCTCCACATCTTTCCCCTACCCACTGCCCCAAAACAGCCATCCCAGTGTATCCCTCCTCCCTGAATCTATTCTCTCTTATGTCTTCCCCCCTCACCCCTCTGACTTTTCAGTAGGGCAGGAT
>JAQQSV010018834.1:0-11319 GCA_028646515.1 Pseudochirops corinnae | reverse complement strand
TGGAAGATCTTCAAATCCTAGTATCGTTACAATAAGGCAATCTCTTAGTTGTAAATATATGTTCCCATTTTCCTTTGTTTCTAAAGAGCCAAGTACACTAACTTGAAATGTGCTGAGTTAGAGGTAAATTGATATCCACCCTGCAGTTGCCAGAGGAGGAGTCTTGTTCAGTCTTTGTGTAGGGGACAGAATGTAGGAGAGTCTGGGTCAATTAACTGCCTGCTGAGGCACTGCCCTATCTATTTCTGAACAGGGAACATGAGAGGAGGGGTTGATTGGTTGACTTTGGAAGTAGCTTTCTGACAGAAGTAGCTCGGTTTCAAAATTCCAAAGCCATGCATGCCAGTGTAATCAGAGTCTGTCTCTGTGGGGGACTGAAATGAAAGGAAACTCCATGATTAGAAGGTGTGGACATTGAAGACAGAATCTGTAAATTCAGTTCAGTGGCAATCTGGGTTAGCACAATTGCTTTCTCAGCTTGTATAATAGGTGTACATTTTAATATTTTTTCCCCCTTAGCAGTGACCATATTTCATTTTTAGGGGAACAGAAGCCAGTCTTTTCTTTTTCTATCAGAAAGTTTCACCTTTGCAAGCCTTACTTGTTTTCGGAATAGTGGAGAATATTGATAAATTGCAGATCATCCAGAAGAATGCAACAAGGATGGTGAAGAGCCTTGAGTCCCTGACAAATGAGGATTGGTTAAAGAAAATAAGAATAGTTAGGTTGGAGAAGAAAAGACTGATAGAATGGGGAGGAGGGTTTGTGTGTGTTGAGAAAGAGACTTAGCAAAATATATGGTTGGAAAGTTAAAGTTTACAATTAGTTTTTTTCTTTCTTTTCTTCCTTTCTCTCCACTCCCTACCCCCACTCCATCATATAAGTTTAAAAAACTCATAATTTATCTCACAGACTTCAGTTGTTTTTCAGTAGTGTCTCACTCTTTGTCTTTTAGGCTTTTCTTGGCAAAGATACTGGAGTGGTTTTCTTCTCCAGCTCATTTTATACATAAGGAAACTAAGGCAAACAGTCATTTTAAAAATCATTTTAAGTAATTTGCCCAGGGTCACACAACTAGCAACTGTCTGAAGCTAGATTTGAACTCAGAAAGATGAGTCTGACTCCAGACCCGGCACTCTATCCACTATCCACTGTGTCACCTAACTACCCTCATCATAAACTAATGGGAGTTAAAAGAACTATTGAATGGAGTTATTTTGCTAACTTCAAGAATGCACATTGGAAATAACTTTTGGTTAGGTTGCAGAGTTTTGATTGGTCATAGTTAATTAACATTGACAGACCTGGAATGTATTGCTGAAATGCATAAAAATTTGGTCTTACCAAATAGAAAGGAGCTGGGGCTGGGTCCTGAGGAGCCCATATTAAGAGCAAAGAAGAAACCTGAGGGACTCTGGATACCTTTACAGATTCTGAGGGATGAATCAAGGCATCTCTAGCACTACAGAACTTGGTACTATGAATCCTAAACAGGAAGAAGCCCTTATCAACACCAAAAACCATAAATTAATTAAGAAAGACGAATTAATAATGATATTGGTCTAGACTTGGCAACCTTCTAATAATTTATTTAGCACCATCTGTGGCAGGGTCACTAAAAGTCCTTCATTATATTTCATAATGTCTCTATAGCTCTAACCCTCTGTTCATAATGTGTGAAAGGATATACATGTCATTTAGTACTCTTGCAATTCCAAGTATTACCCTAGGGAATGAATTGATATTACTTGCTAGAAATGTATCAAGGGAAAGATGTAACTTCTCAAAGCTCTATTGTTCTTTTACTAAAAGAACTTTCTCAAGGCCTTAGCATTGGTCAATCCAATCAGAGAAAGAAAATGTATTTAAGACACTGTGTTTTCTTCTTCCCTATCCAACGGATTGCAGTGTCACTATTTGTCTCATAATTCTAAAACTATTGGGAAGATCTTGCTCTGTTTCCAAAACTATGATAACACTCAGCTCAGTTTAAATGAAGTAGGTTGTCTCGGTAGTAGTCTATTTTTTTTTTAAATAGATAATGGATTTCAGTATCCTTAGAAAAAGTATTAAAAGCACACTTGCCTTCTTATTTAGACAATCACTTTTCTAGAATCTCTGGAAGCTAATCAATAAGATCAACTCTAATATTTGGATAGGATCATTTTTGTGCAAAAAGAGAAAGCTTGTAAGTTGACTGGTGGTAAGGTGCTATCTTCCCTGACATTCCCACTAGCTATTAGTGATACTAATACTTGGAGGGGATAACAACTGGGGCCACCAGTGCTAATACTTGGGAGTAAATCAGGAACTGATACCTGCCCTGGTTCCAACATGCAACAAAATGATCTGACACGATAGGCCTCTGAAGTGCTCAGATAACCAGTGGAAAGCCATCTTTGGTGCTGTAACCCTTCCAAGAACCCCAAATGTTGCCACTCTTACTCCTTCTCCCTATTAGTTTATCTGAGACTATAGACTTTTAGATGGCTCAGAAAGTTGATGAAGTCCTAATTAGAGACACAACTGAGGAGCATCACTTCTCATTTTCAGCCTTCTCAAGAACTTTACTGTCTACAAAGAATATCTTTTAGTAAACCTCATTAAGATTAGTAACTTTTATGTATATGGCAAAGCATTTCTTTTTGTCTGTGAGATGGTGGATAGTTTATTACAAAAATCTCTTAATTACAAGGCAATTGAAGTTAAATGTGTAGGAAGTAATATAAATGGGAGAACCTGATTAATTTCCCTTTTTAATTTCTGTGGACCTCTTCTCCACCCTTCCTCCCCAACCCTTGATTCATTTGGAAAATAAGCAATAATATACCAAAAACATCTCCCTCACATATGGTCAACAATTAATTTACCACAGGTTCAAGATACATTGTAGGTCAGCAATCATTTAAAAAACAACAACCCATTATATGTTCATTTTACCCAACCAGCCAGAGGACCCATTTACTCACAGTAAAAAACATATATTTGAAAAGCATAGTGAAATTGATGACAAGGAAGATTCTCCATATATCCAACTACATTGTCCCAGTGATAGGGACACCAGGGACACCACCAGTAGGGAAGGAGACAGAGAAAATGTGTAAAGAAAGAGTGTGCATATAAGAGCAAGAGGCATATGCATAATATACACATGCAGACAGGAAATGCACATGAATGCTTCAGGGGTGTGCATGCTCTTTTTATGGTCATTACACTGCTTTCTTCTGGGTGTCTGCTCTCTGATGGGTACCTGCACTGTGCTATTGCTCTCTACTGCCATCTTTTGGTCTTCAGTTGCAATGTGGTTTCAGATGATCAAGACAAGACCTATTTTTTTTTTCTCTTTTGTGATGCAGGTCCTAGTCAACTGCAATAAGCTAGTTAGTTAGAGGAGACTTTAGTAATTTTAAACCTGTCTTTTGAACTCTTTTGCGCCTGCTGCCACCTGAGTTTTTTCAGTTCAAACTCTTACTTCATTGATAATGAGAAAAGACTTTTAAATACTCTTTACTTTCTTGAGGCCAGTCATGTTTTATACAAATAACAGGGTCTAGGTGGAGAAACAAAAGTGACCAGTGACCTTTGCCCTATTTCCTCCAGCAACAAAATAATGCACTCCCTATATTTATACATTTATTTATTTACTGTTTATTCTGTATATCCACTCCCCTCTTGTAACTGTTAGCAGTAAAAAGCACTGGGGCTAAAATAGACATTCAAGTGGGACTGAATGGAGATGGCCATGACAATTTGCCACATTGGTATTATAATGGAGGTAGTACTTATGAAGGGAAAACATTGGAGAACAATTTTGGTATAGTAGTTGAAATGGCTCATATGTGGCAGCTTATGAGGAGAAGCTGTGTGGAAAGCAAAGGAACTAAATTTGGGTGAGGCTAATTAGAGTAGTACATGACTATGACCATGTTTACAGTGGTTTAGGTGGGGATCCTTTGTATTTCCCTACATCTCTACATTTTCTGGACGACTGGCCTATGAGAAGTAGTATATGTGAGAAGTGTATAATGTGTTTCCCCTTGTATATCTTTATAGGTCAGGAATTGTATGATTGCATGGCTCTAGACTTTGATCATAGGTAATACAAGAAGGGGTTGCTGAGAGAAGATGAGCTGTTTTGCAGGTTTAGGGGGAGTTGCATATTTGAATTCACTGCCTGAGATCACTTCCCTTTTTTTAGAGAGGAATATCCTACCAAGGTTACTGGGATATAATAGTTACCCTCTCTAGGTGTGTTGTGAAACTCAAATGAGATGAGGATGTAAGCGTGTAAAGCACTTTGAAAATGTTAAAGGAGGGGTGTCTAGGTGGCACAGTGAGTAGAACACTGGGTCCTGAAGTCAGGAGGACCTGAGTTCAAATCCGGCCTCAGACACTTAACACTTAGTAACCGTGTGACCTTGGGCAAGTCGCTTAACCCCAATTGCCCTACAAAAAGCAAAAAAAAAAAAAAAAAAAAAAGAAAATGTTAAAGGACTATATAGATGCCAGTTGTTAATGTTGCTGTCATTGTCACCACCATCATCACTTATACGCCTCCATTCACCAATCTTCCTTTTGATGTTGACTTCATTGTCTGAACCTTCTATTGCTGTACAGCTGAACTCAGGCAATGTTCATAGAGCAATACAGTACTGGTAAATGTTTAACAAGTTAGATAGACTCTCTGGGAAAACCAGAATTATGCACTACACTCTTAGTTTAATTTGTATTGTCAGCACTTTCTTAAAGCTTAGACAATCAATAAAACAATAAATCAAGTCTTTATTTGTAGTGATGCCAATTTCTGGGATATAAATGTTCACATTGAAAATTTAAAGATCAGCTCTTGTGCTCAGTAGAGTTGACTTCAACATACCTCTGACTTTCTCCCTAAATCTACTCTCTATTCCACATTACTAAAAAGTGACAGGAGAATTGAACTTTTTTCTGCATCGTTTTCTTCATTCATAAGTACATATTGTACCTTAGAGTGAGTAAAAGTGTTATACTTTTTCAGCTGTGGTTATATTCATCTTTAGACAGGGCTGTTTTGTCTTATTCAGAATCAATGATATGATGAAATTTACTTAATCTCCAATACACTAGGTGATACATAAGCTTTGTTTAATTCACACCCCCCACCCCCACCAAATAGCAAGTATTTCTTGTCTTTCTTTCTCAAACCCCCTTCCACTAGGGGAAAAAAAGGAAAAACAAAATCCTATAACAAATCTGCGTAGTGAAGCAAAAAAAATTCCCACATTGGTTGTATCCAGAAATCTCTCTCTTATTCTGCATCTTGAGATGACCTTTCTTTCATGAAATGGGTAGCATGTATCACACACAAGCTTTCTAATAAGTGTTAGTGATGTATGTCTGCCATATACTTTGGTACATTCACAAAGTTGTTTGACAGATAGAGGGAAGAATACTACAATCACCTAGGGCAGTGGTTCTCAACCTTCCTAATGCCGTGACCCTTTAATACTTGTATGTGGGCGTATCTCTATGTGGGCGCACCCTCCTGGAGACTGATAGAGGAGTGGTGTCTCAGTTCCTAAGACCCTGGGAAACATGTGTTTTCCAATGGCTTTAGGTGACCCCGTTCTACCCCCAAAGAGGTCGTGACCCACAGGTTGAGAACTGCTGACCTAGGGAAACATCTTTCTCACACAATGATCCGAAATGGAACTGGGATGTCAAACTAAGACACCTGTGCATGGGGTATCCCTACATCTTATGTAAGATGGACAGTAGGGTAAATTAAAAAAAACTCTGAACCTGAGAGGAGAGAAGAAGAGAAAAAGAAAGAGAGACAGAGAGAGAGAAAAAGAGAGAGAGAGAGAGAGAGAGAGAGAGAGAGAGAGAGAGAGAGAGAGAGAGAATGGGAGAGAGAGGGAGGGAGGGAAGAGAATGGGAGGGAGAGAATAAATAAGGGAGAGAATGAATGAGAGAGAATGAATGAGGAAGAGGGAGAGAAAGGGAGACAGAGAAATAAGGAGAGAGAAAGTGAATAACAATAACAGTGGAAGTCACATGGTTGAAAAGAGCCTTAATCAGGTGGTGACTGCTTTATCTTCTTGGATTTATTAATATACAAGGATTTATTTGCGTATTAGAGCAGACCATATGAACCAAGGACCTCCTGGGCCTCCAAAACTATAGTATTTTGGAAACTTTCTTTTTCTTTTTACTGTGAATCCCAGGTTTAGAACACTAAGGGTCATTTAGTGGGTATCTAGTCCAACCTATTTGTTTTTACAGGTTGGGAAACTGGCTGAAAGAGTAGTAGTGTCCAAAGTCACTCAGTTAATATGTGGCAAAACTGGGATTCAAGTCCAGTTCATCTGACTCCAGATAGGGCATTTTCCCCATATCACCACATTGCCTTCTAAGTGTTTGTCACTATTATTCTGATAAGTATTATAAGTACAAGTATATTCTTATAAATCACCTAATAGCTCATCTTTGTCTTCCAGAGAGAAGAGGGATCTTGTGTTGGATTCTGTTTGTCTTTATTTCTTTGTGGAGAGTTGGGAAGAAGCTGGAAAGCTGGGTCCATTCAGTGAGGGGAAGGGGCAATTGGTAAGAATCAACCCCAACTTAGTCTATTTTTTCTTGTTTGAAAGTACAACTTTGAAGTAACCCCCCTATCCCCAACATATCATGGAAAAAGTTGGCATGCTCTTACTCACAGATTAATAAAATATTAGAATTGGCAGGTATTTCAAAGATCATTTAGTCCAACCTGTACCTGAAAAGAAATGTTCTCTTTAGTATCTGTGGTAAATGGGCATTGTGCCTTTTCTTAAATGTCTCCTGAGGTGGCTCATTCTATTTTTTGAATAACTCTCATCATTATAAAGTTTTTCTTTTTATTGAACTAAACTCTAACTGGCATTTTTTGCCTATGGCTTCTAGATTTTCCTTCTGAAGCTTAAACCAATTTCTCTTCTCAGAGGACTGACTTTCAAGTATTTGGAGATGCCTATCATGTCCCCCATTAGTTTCCTCTTCTATAAGCTAAACGAACTGTATTTTGCCAATTGATTCTCATATGGCATAGTTTCCAGTCCTTTCTCTCTCTAGGTTGCCTTCTTCTGAGCATGCTATATAGTTTGGCAAAGTATTTTATAAATTTAGCTTCCAAGAATTGAATACAATATTCAGATGTGATCTGATCAGCTAGGGGGCAATGGAATGATCAGTCTCTTTTTTCTAGATTCTACGTTTCTATGAACATAGTTACTTTGCCATACTTTTGACTCACATGGAAGTCCATTAAAATACTAAGATTCTTTTTTTCCCCACACCAATTACTGTCTACCTATGCTTCCTACATTCTATACAGCTGATTTTAAAAATCCATTTGTATAGTTTTACATTTGTCCTTATTTATTTGAATCTTATTTCATTTGACCATCATCTTATCCTAAATGACATTTAAAAATAAAGTCAGCATAAAGCATCTAATTGCAATAATTAAACTTGAAATTTGCATGTGCTGGAGGAAGAGTGGGTGATGGCAATTCCTCTTTCTAAATCATAACACAGGACAACAAAAGGGGGATGGGGATGAGGAGAGAAGGAAGGCGGTTTGTGGGAGACAATATATTAGTAACAGGGGAGTAACGCATCAAAAACAAGAGGATATTCAAACTGTGATGATAAGCATCAAGTTTTTGGTTTTTTTTTTTCTTAAGAGAAAATGTAACAATTTGTTGAGATGATGACTAGGCTTTCACTGTGTTGAAAATTTCTACAAACAGCACCTTTGATTTATCAATCAATTCAAGCTCTTAGAATTTAGGTAGTTGTGGAACTTTAGCTACTGGACTTTGTGTGTGTGTGTGTTTAATTCTTCCAAAGCCATTAGAAAAGCATGATAGAATATCAGGCAGCTAGAGAACAGATTTAAATTGCCCCAAGTTGTCATGTGTATAAGACATCAAATGGTGTGTCCGATACTGCTTCAAAAATGTTTACTTTTACAAGGCGGAGGATGGTGGGGGTGGGGAGGTGGTACAAAGGTTGAGTAATTGCCTCAAAATTAGCTCTCTGTAAAAAAAAAAGTATACATGTCACACTTTTAAGTTTAATCTACATTATCACTCTACATTTTCTCCATCATTTTCTTAATTTTAGATAAAAAAAACCACAATAAAATTAATCCATGATCTATGGCATTTTTTATTTCTAAGGTGTAAACACTTTATTGGAAAACTGAACAATTGGCTTGAGCCAGTATGAGCTGATGCAAGCAAGCACACCTTTGTTTGGGCAGTTGAAGTAGTTTCTCCTTCACCACTTTTATTTTTGACAGTGACTGAAATAGCTCCAAAGATATCATCTATCAGAAGACATGTCAGCCCTCAACAGCCCCTTAATCTGCTATGGCATTTTGATTTTATTCTTTCAGTCTGAAAGTTGCCCTCTGAGTAGTCAATAGAAAAGCAAAATCAAAAATAGTTCATCTTTTCTCCGCATTGTATCTTAATTATTCTATAACTCATTCCTAATTTGATCTTTGTTTTGCTTCTGACATAGGTAAAAACCTCATTTAGTTGGTTCTAAGAGTCAGCACTCCTGACATTATTCATTCAGGATCGTGCCGACTCATATTTTGTTACTTGTTAATGATTCCTTCTACTTGACTCATCTTTTACACATTTAAGGTTGTTAGTCAATTCCCTGTGCATCCACCTTGGTCTTTTTAGTCAGCTCCCCTTTATCTTCCTTGTTGGAATTGTTTGTATTTGTGTCACCATTATTTCATTCGTGAAACTCTCCTTTCTGACTTGGTCTGAATTCCTTTTTAGAATTTGAGAAGTCAGGAATTTATCAGAAATAGAAAAGATCTCTAGCATATCCCTTAATATTTGAAGGCTCTCTCTTCACTTTATTTAGTGTTCATGTAGAGTTTCTGATCCCTTTCCTGAACTCATTCATTTTTTCCTTCTTGATTGGTGGCTTTTAGCATGATCTCATCACAATATCACTTCTTTTCCTACCTCCAATGATATTCACTTACATATTCTTTACTTTGTTTTCTCTATCTGGTTCATAGATTCCTTTGAATGAATATATCTTATTGATATACATACTACCTAATACTTTTTTTTACATCTAACTTCCTTTTGAAAAAAAATACTCTTTCTATACCTATGTTACACTCACCTGTGGCCCCAAGAAACTGTAGCATGCATGGCAACTACACTCAGATAAAACTGTCTCAGCAGATGAGCTAAACCAGGTTGGGAGTAACTGATAGGCCTTAAACTTGTCAGTGAGTTATGGAAATATCTATTTCAAGCATGGGAAGACTTTCCTTGGTAGAATGGGCAGATGAGAACAATTTGTTACAACAGCCATGAAGGGAGCTGAAGCAGGCACTGTGGAGCACTTAGAGCTTGGCCACATATCAGTGATGCCAAGGTCATTCACTGTATCAGAGGCCATTGCCAGTCATTCTGACTTTTATCTTACCATTGGACTTTGGTGACTCTAGAAGAGAGAGAGTGAGGCTGAGCACTTTATGTAATTCAGCCTCACTTAAATCCAACTGACATATAAGTCAAGACATGATCCTGTGATATCATTTTTCTTCAGAAAACAAAAGACGAACAACAACATGCCAGAACAGAAGATTATAGTTTAGACGTTGTTTATTTTAATAAAGCAAAGAAGGACAATTGCTTTTCTCATTCTATACCTTATGACTCAATGTAACCTAAGGTTGCATTAGTTTTCTTGGTTGCCATCTCACTATTGACTTATATTTTGACATTCTAATCCACTAAAATGTCTAGATCATTTTTTATATGAACTGTCAATTTGCTATTCCTCCCCATACTATACTCGTCAAATCAATTTTCTGAATCCAAATGAGACTTTATGTATATTCTTATTAAGTTCATTGTGCTATATTTGTCCTACCATTTTACACTATTTGTATACTGTATTTTGTGAATTAAAAATATTCTCTACTGATTTTTCTTTCTGTATTGTACCTGCTGCTTTTCACAATATTTAGTTTAGTACGTGTATGTGGATAATTTTCTTCTTGAGTTCCACTTTCACTTTAATGTCCTCTTGTTAAGATTTATAATTCCCAACCACCCCCCCCCACATTTACTAGCTTTTATTAGTTGTACTCCTTCCATAACCAAGAGTCTTTCGTTCTTGCTTTAAAAAATCAAAATGTCTGTGAAATAAAACGATAAAATGAAAAAGAAATAGTTTAAATAAACTGCAGGTTTTATTACCTCCTGTTGCTATATGATCTTGTTTTTTTCCTATAGAATACTGCTTTAGAATAACTTAAAAATTACAGCAGAATTAATTTTTTAAAATAAATGCAAATTAAATTAATTCAACAAGCATTTATTAAGGACCTATTGTGTGTAGAGGACCTTACTAGGTACTCAAGGAGATACAAAGTGTAGATAAGATATTGTCCCTGTCCTCATGAAACTTACCATTTAGTAAGGATATATGGCACATTAACATATGACCATAATACAAGATATTTTAATATAAGCTCCTAAAGAACAGGGACCATCTTTTGCCTTTATTTATATCCTCAGGATTTAGCACAGTGTTGACACATAGTAGGCATTTAATAAGTACTAGTTGACTGACTATATAGGAAAGATGCAAAGGGGACTTTAATTTAGTATTTACTCAAGTCAAGCAAGACTCGAATTTTAACTGATAGATGTAAGAGCTTAGCTAAGAATGGTTATTAGATTACTTTTTCTTAAAACTACACAATAATTTATTTTTAAATTAGGGAGATTTTGTACTTAACTCTTCCTTATAGTGAATTTAGTTTAAATTCAGTTATCCAAAGAGAATTAGAGCCTTTATAAATTATTCATTTGCTAAGATTCAGTTATTTTGAGCTGCATTCCCCTAAACAGAATGGGTTGAGTGAAACAGTTTCATTTTACCAAGGCATTCATAAATGCCCCTTTGCTACACAACAACTCAGTTGGGTGTCTGTTAGTTTAAGGAGCACTAATTTTCTGCTATCAGGGTATCTCATCTAATAATTCCCCTGACAAGAACAACTGAGGAGTGAACTTGTTGTCATTTGGATTATTACACTGAATTCAAAAATGAGAGAAAAATTAGGTATGCATCTCTGGAGGTTTCAGCAACTCTTGAATCTTCATATTAAAATCAGTCTTTCCCTTCACACTTTTCTTCTTCTCTTTCTCCTCCTTCTTCTCCTTCTCCTTCTCCCTCTCCCTCTCCCTCTCCTTCTCCTTCTCCTTCTCCTTCTCCTTCTTCTTCTTCTTCTTCTTCTTCTTCTTC
>JAQQSV010018833.1:0-11319 GCA_028646515.1 Pseudochirops corinnae | reverse complement strand
ATATAAGGTTTGCGAATTGCTTTATATACATTATCTTATTTGATATTTATAACAACACTGCAGTAGATTGTATTATTATTTCTGCTTTTCAGATGAGGAAACTGAGGCAAAATGGTTTGTCATCTTCAGAGTCACATTGTTAGTATATGTCTGAGATGGGATTTAAACTCGTCTTCCTGACTTAATATACACACTTTTTTTGTGGGGGAGGGGAATGGAGGGAGGCTAGTAAACAATAAATATAGATCCCCTCATAAATTCCTTTACAATTCAATTCAGCATATTTATTAAGCACCTACTAAGGGCAAAGACACTTGAGCTACAAAGAAAAAAGACAGTCCCTCACCTCAAGGAACATAATCTCCAGTTGTTTGCTTGCTCTAGCCTGCATGCTCATTTATCTTCTTTTCTTCTCTTATGCACTTGTTCATATATTCGAACGCCTGCACTTGTCAAAGGAAAACAAAATTCAAAACACCAGACTGGCCCGACATCCTTCCCATAGGCAGGTAGAGAGACTTCTTCGGGAAGATCTCCTTCCTCTCAGGCTTGGAGTCTTTGAGTTGGACTGGATGCTAAGAGTTTATCTAAGTCCCAACCCCTGTACCTAGGCCAGGTGGCACCTCACTATCTGTCAAATATACCAGCCCACATTTTATATTTCTTCATAATGTTCTGGGCTAATAATGCATCTGGAGCTTATCACTTTCTCAGACAAATGCAAATGCCCTTCAGGTTTGATAATTTAGAGAATCAGCAGATTTCTGCTTAGTATCAATTCCCTGAGGAATACAGAGTGGTTTGGGAACAAGTCTCTTGGTAGATGAACATCCATAGAAAACACAAATCCCTTAAATCTTTACTAAGTTTTATGTTTCAAAGACCTCAGTTTCATACTCATTATGTCATTTATGTTGCCAACAACTCTGTGAGCTAAATAGTGGGAACATATCCCCATTCTACATATGAAGAAACTGAGACCCAATGAGTGAAATTGATTTGTCACAAGTTATAGAGTAAATTGGTGACAAAACCAGGATTAGAAAACAGTTCTCAGCCATCCAATGGAAAGAGTGCTGAACTTGGGATCAGAGCTCCTGAGCCTGAACCTCCTATTTTGTTGCTTGCTACCTGGATGACCTTGAACAATTAATTTCTCTCTCTGGGCCTCCCTTCCTTATCTTTAAAAGGAGAGGGTTGGCTACATGATATGTAAGTTCTCTTTCAGTTTAGATCTATGATGTTGTCTCCAAGACTAGTGCTCTTTCTACTATCTAGCCTTTTATCTAACAAGTAACTATTTAATTCTAGGCCATGTAGGAATGGCTGAACAAGTTGTGGTATGATTGTGATAGAATGCTATTGTGCTATAAAAAATGACAAGGGGGATAGGTTCAGAAATCCTTGGGAAGACTTATATGAACTGATGCAAAGTGAAGTGAACAGAATCAGGATGTCATTGTACACAGTAACAGCAATAATGTAACAATGATCAATTGTGAAAGACTTAGCTACTCTGATCAATACAATGATCCACAAAAATTCGAAAAGACTTATGATGAAAAATGCTATCCACCTCCAGAGAAAGAACTGATGAACTTTGAGTGCAGATTGAAGCTTTTTTTCACTCTTTCTTCCTTTTTTTTCCCCCAATATGGTTTATATGGAAATTTCTTTGGCATAACCTCATATGCATAACGGCTATCCTATTTCTTGCCTTCTCAATGGGTGTAGGAGACTCTAGAGCAGCAGTTCTCAACCTGAGGGTTATGTTCAATTTGTAACAATGAAAATACATCCTGCATATCAGATATTTACATTACGATTCATAACAGTAGCAAAATTACAGTTGTGAAGTAGCAATGAAAATAATTTTATGGTTGGGGATCACCACAACATTAGGAACTGTATTAAAGGGTTGTGGCATTAGGAAGGTTGAGAACCACTGCTCTAGAGGGAGGAAGAGAATTTGGAACTCGAAATCTTAAAAATGAATGTTAAAAATAATCAACAGGGATGGACAGTAATTAACATAGAATAAGGTATCTGGGAATTCAGAGGATCTAGAAGTATAACTAGATGATAAGGTCTTTGAGAGCAAGGATAGAGTCTTGTAATGATAAGTGGTGTTTGTACAGACTTTTAAGTTTGCAAGGATGTTTAAATACATAGTTTCATATGAACCTAGCAAAATCCTTCCAGGTAGGTACTACAGGTATTACTATTATTATTTCCACTTTACTATTGAGGAAACTTAGCCTGCGGAAGAGAGGGTATTAAACAACTGCCCATGGTCATGAATACAGAAAAAGAAAAAAAATTCAGGTTTTTCTGACTTTAATTCCAGCACTCTATCCACTATTCCAGACTGCCTTATTCTTGTACTTCTTTTGTGTCCCTGGCACAAAAGTGGGCACAAAGAAATATTTGTTAAATTCAGTTGAATATGACACAGTCCCTCCCTACCTTGAACCTACCTCCTACTATAGCATCCAAGTAAAACAAGTAAAGAATAGGGCAGTATGTATAATAAGGCACTAATTTTGTACTCTAGACAAAAAATGCAATAGGTATTAGAGAAAGGAGAAATTAGTGTGGGTTGGAGTGGAGATGGGGTTCCTTGCTATTGAAAGAATAAGATTCAGTGCTATGTTTAGAAAATTAAATAAAGTCACTCAGATCTATAGGAGATTTACTCACTATCCAGTCTGACTTTTTCTGTTTTTTACCTTTTCAGCAGAGTACCTCTTCGCAAGGACTAACCTCACTGAACCCCTCACCCCCCACCCACCAGCCAAGCCTGTTTCTATCCAGGGAACCTGACAAACCATCAAAGGTAACTGGCTTAAGATGAGGTCCTTGATACTTCTCAGTACTGGAGATCTGCTTTACCCTAAAATGCTTTTCCTCACTCTACTCCTAGAACAACCTCCTCACACCTTGGCCTTCAACTCTTGACAAGTTGGTCTGTTAACCTGAATTTAATTAACCTCACAGCAGCTACTTGGAAGTTAAAGCCAGAGTGAACTCCTTCCTCCATCAACAGATTGTATAGTATATATATATATATATAAAACACATCAGGAGGTGTTTTTTAAAAAAACCCTCAGCATTCAGGGGCAGCCTAGTATAACATAGGGAATATATATATATATACATATGTATATATTTCTAGTATATACATAGGGAAAAATGGTACATCTGTATTATACTTCACCATTTTCTTTTTTCAATTACCAAGCATTTATTTTTTCTCTTCCTTCCACATCCTATACCCATTGGGAGGAAAAAAGAAAAAGAAAAATCTTTTAACAGATATGCCTAGTCAAGCCAAACAAATTCTCACATTGGTCTTGTCCCAAAATGTTTATCACATTCTGCTTCCTGAGTCTACCTCTCTCAGGAGGTGGGTAGCTTGCTTCCTCATGGGTCCTCTGGAATCATGACTGATCATTGAATTGATCAGAGGTCTCAAATCTTTCAAAAGTTTTGTCTCACAATGTTACTATGTAAATTGTTCTCATGGTCCTGCTTGTTTCACTTTGTATCTGTTCATTCAATTTTTCACAACTTTCTCTGAAACCATTCCTTTCATCATTTCTTATGGCCAAACAAGGGACAGAGAGGATCACCGAAGATAAAACAGGTAATTTTAATTAGGTAAAATTTAAAAGGCTTTGCACACTTTACAGTTTTCAAAGTGCTTTCACAAATGTTGCTTCGTTTGGCACTTGGGATTCACTCATATTCAAGCCTCAGAGAGGGGGAAAAACAACAGAGAGCAAGAACAGTCTTATTGGGTTCAACACATACCCTTCTGATATGCTGACACCTCTTAATAAAGGCAGTAGCTACCAGTAAAATAAGCACGTTGTGTTGTGACAAGAAGAATGAAGTATTACAAGGTGCAATAAGGTGTCTGGGCACTGCAGGGGATCCAGAAGTATAACTAAATAAGGTCTTTGAGAGCAGAAATAGGGTCTTATGACGATAACTGGCATTTGCACAGGCTTTCAAGTTTGCAAGGATCTTTAAATACATAGTCTCATGTGAGACTGTTACAATCAAGTAATATGAAAACTGGTAACAACTAATGATGATGGCTTGGTGTTTCACTGTTTTGACTTAAAGATACTGTGAGACATGTATTCCTAGAGGCTTTTCTGATTCTGGCTTAGGGCTAGGAGAGCATGGAGAACAGTGATAGGCTGGGTTGGTTATCAGATGAGTGATAAAGTAGAAAGAGTACTGACCCTGGAGTCAGGATGAGAATAGGTTCAAATACCGCCTAATACCTGTGCCCTGGGCCTCAGTTTCCTCATCTGTAAAATGGGGGTGGGGGTGTTAGATTAGATGGCCTGTTTGAACTCTAGATTTATGATCTAGATCTTAACTAGACCCCTGCTAAATATGATCAGTGTAATACCCTGAGGTTCCGATTTGTCAGAGGACTAAGCCTCAGTCATTTGTGGGTTGAGAGCCTATGGCTCAATTCTGCATTTGGGGGCTGATACAGCTGGAGACAGCGGCTGAAGAGCCACCTGGGCCGATAGACATTTAAAAGCCCAGTAGTCTCTAGGGAGCCCTGAGCATCCTCCCCATGTTTAGCACCCCTGCCAGCAGCCAGGAGAGCATCTCTGCATACTAAACAGACCTATGGTGAGGCCCAGCCCTGCCCAGGATCTGGGTGTTAGCAAGTGGGTGGAAATTAGAAAGCTAATAAAGCATGCCCCAGGTTGGGGAAACACGAGCTCCCTGTCAGGGAACATTTAAATTGCCAATTTCAAGACATGCTATTTATTACTTGGGCCTCCCCACCTTCTGACCACAGTCCACCCCCTCCCCCCTCTCCCCAGCAGCACATGTTCTTTTAATGAGATTGGGCATCTCCCTCTGCTTTGGCAGCAAAGAGCTTTTAGCATAGCTCACCACTTTTCTCCCCCAGCAGCCTACTAATACCTAAATGCCAGCTAGGGACAGAAGGAAATCCTGCCAGCATAAGTATAACAGAGGAACTACTTGAGGTCTGTCCCCCAAATTTCTCCCCTCTGTGTTCCTTTGTTTCTTCCTCCATTCCTTCCTCTTTTCTTCTTCCTTCCTTCCTTCCTTCCTTCCTTCCTGCCTTCCTGCCTTCCTGTTCCTAGTTTTTTTTTTGCCACCGCAAAGAACCGAAATAGATACTTTTATACATAAAGAACCTTTTCCTCTTTCATTGATCTCTTTGGGGTATAAGCCTAGAAGTGGTATAGTCAGGTCAAAGGACAAGACTGTTTGGTAAATTTGTGGATAATTTCAAACTGTTTGCAGAATAATTATGTCCATTCATAACTCTACAAACAGTATCTATTTTCCCATAACCTCTCCAATATTTATCATTATCTTTTTTGGGTCATCTTTGCCACTCTGATGGGTATGAAGTGGAATCTCAGAATTGCTTTAATTTGCATTTCTCTAGTAGTGATTTGGAACATTTTTCATGGCTATAAATAGCCTGAATTACTTACCTGAAGACCTGTTTATTCACATCCATCGATATGAATCTATCATTTATCAGTTTTTCACTTGGGAATGATATGTATCATTTATTAATTGGGAAATTACTATTTTCCTTATAAATTTGAATCTGTTCCTTACATATCTTGGAAATGAGACCTTTTGTAGAGAAAGTCACTGTAAAGATTTTTTTTCCTAGTTAATTCTTTCTCTTTTAATTTTAGTTTTATTAGATTTATTTGTGCAAAAACTTTTTAATTTTATATAATAACAATCAGAAAGCCTTTTAACTTTTAAAAATCCCTGTAAGTTTCAATTAAAAAAAAATCAAAACTCCTTTTTCCTGTGTGCTAATTAATCTATTATTCTTTAATCACTTCTTCAGGAAAAAAAAATCATGCTGCGGGTGGCTTCTTCCTTTCAGTTTTGGGTGCATCTCCTTACCAATACCTCACAAGGGAAATTTGGGCAGCCCTTCATCCAGCCCTGGAATAATTAGCTGGGTGTCCCAGAGGGCTACTAATCCCTCCTACCAACCTACTCACTTCCAATTGCCCTTTCCTTCCTACATGAAAGAGGTATTAGCATGTGACTTAGTGATTCTATATGTCCTGTAATTTTAGCATTTTAGTCTCCTTTGAATAGAGCTTATTGCTTAAAGAGGCCAAACCTCTCTTTCCTAAGCCTCATAGTCAGATTAGTTTCAGTCTTTTTGACAAGTAGCTCCCTTCACATTACCCTTTAAGGCTCAACCCAACACTGACTTCCTTTGCAAGAACCATTCCAGCCTTCATGGATCTTGGTTTTGCCTTTGTTTTGTTCATTGGGTCAGCATCAACTAATTGCCTTGGGAGAGGCCTCCTGAAAGAAGGGCCTTACTAGCTTTAAGGGAATCATATTTGCATAAAATGTTGGGTTTTTAAATTGCTTTTTGGACATGGTGATGCAGCTGGTAATCTACCATTGCTTATGGAGTTAGCCAGCCATTGGGAGAATGCAAACTAAGAAGGGTCTCTGGAACTTGAAGATTGTTTAACAACTGCGCTGAAGAAACCAAGTTTTGTACTGTTGTTTTTTAATCTGGAATTTGAGACAGTCATCACTATTTTGTCACGTGGATGTGTGTGTGTGTGTGTGTGTGTGTGTGTGTGTGTGTGTGTGATTCTTTAGGGAAGCCAGGTGACACTGAATTCAAATCCTGCTTCATGCACTTATTACCTGTGTGATCCTGTATAAGTCACTTAACCACTATCTGCCTCAGTTTCCCCAACTGTAATATGAGGATAATAATAGCACCTCCCTCCCAGGGTTGCTATGAAGACCAAGTGAAATAATATTTGTAAAGTGCTTAGTATAGTGTCTGGTACATTGTAGGTATTTAACAAATGGTGGTCTCTCATTGGAGGAGGCATTTGATAGGACAAAGAGAGCTCAGAGACATTTCTGGAATTAGGAATATAATAATAGCTAACCTTTATATAGGTGCTGGGTTAAGCACCTTACAATTATTTTCTCATCTAATCCTCACAACAATCCTGGGAGGTAGGGCTTATGCCCATTTTATAGATAAAGTTAAGTGACTTATCCAGGATCACATAGCTACTAAGTATCTGAGGGTGGATTTGAACTCAGGTCTTTCTGACTCCAGGTCTGGCTCTTTATCCACTGCACCACTAGCTGTATGTGGGCAAATGTGTCTAATTATACTCTCACTTACTTATCTGAATTCGAGTTACAGGAATTTGAAGAGTTTCTGCTCTCATCCCCAAACTGTGAACTATAATTTTCTCTCTAGAGCTTCAAGGAAGGAACCCCTGAAGAATACAGAACTTGAGGCCCCAGGATCATTTCCCCAACCCCGGCAGACAAGCACAGGGGAAACAGAGTACAGATAACTAGCCCAGAGGAGTTGTCTCTGGTCTTGCTGCTTTTTATCTGCTTGGGAGGGCAGAGTCTGGTCCCAGCAATAGCAGGACCTACAGAGCCCAGAGCATCAGTCTTCTGCATAGCAGGGAAGGGTCAATCCTGTCATTGCAGGTCAGATGCCAGCACTAACATCTATACAGTGCCATACTGATCAGGCTTACATAGGTAGCTAGGTGGTGCAGGAGATAAAGTGCCAGGTCTGAACAACTTCTTGAGTTCAAATCCAACCTCAGACAGTAGTTGTGTGACCCTGGGCAAATCACTTAACCCTGTTTGCCTTGATTTCCTCATCTGTAAAATGATCTGGAGAAGGAAATGGCAAACCACTCCAGTGTCTTTGCCAAGATTTGAAGAAAATTCCAAGAAAACTCTAAATGGAAATGACTGAACAACCACAACCAAACCCCAACACGATTTGTACCTGCATAGATCAGAAGAGCCCAGCCCTTGGGAGTGACAGTTGCTTTGCTCCCACCCCCACAAAAGGAGTAGCAGTTGATCTCGGAAGATCAGGCATGTGGTAGGGATGCCACCTGAGTACCAATGGTTCTGAGCTAAATCCTGAAGTTTTCTCCTTCTTCACCACAAAATGAGGACTGGTCCTCTAAATTCCATAAGCTCTTTTGTTGCTGGCTTTTACAATAGTTTCCCACAACTGTCTTCTGTCGTCCCCCTGCCCTTTCTTTAATCAACACATTTTGTGTTATTTCTCCCTCTCACAAAAATCCTTAATTGTGGAAAGTGTGATCCCAGAAGACATGGTCTCTGAAAGAAATCAACATATGACAAATTCTCTGTATCCAGGAGGTACCTGGTGAATGGTAGTTACATGCAACTTTCTGAGAATTGATTTGGTTTTCAAGTTAGGTGGGGTCTTCTGACCAGAGGTAGAACAAGGTTTCTAGGTAGTGCCTAAAGAGCTTTAAAGACAAACAGCTTTCTTCTTTGTCCTATTTTTCTTTCATTATAAATTCATTAGCCTTCAACCAGAATAAGAGAAAGCATTTGTTATGCAGGATTATTATAGGGGACTTTTCCTAATCAGATCCAGAAAATGTTGTTAGCCTGGGCCAATCAATTGGATCCTGGAAATAATGCATTGACCATAACCCTCATGCTTAGAAAAACTGATTGTATTAGATAGAACCCACTAAATCCTAGACTGAGCCTTAACTGATATGTGAATAATATTTCTGTGTGGGATGGGATAGAGAGGTTAGATCATCCATGGGACCAGAGTGAGGTGGTAGAGTAAGGGTGGAGGGAGTGTGATGGGTCCAGAGAAAGGTATTGACAAAGTAGATAGAATGTCAAACTTGGGGTCTGGCACCCTTGAGTTAAAATCCTCCATCAGGCTATGTGACCCTGGGCGATAACAGTAGTTAACAAAAATGGATGTATAAAATCCTCTGTTCAAAGCCCTTTATAATCGAGCACCCTCTTCCTTTCCAGTCTTCTTACATCTTACTTTAACCCTCCATGTACTCTATGTGGCCAGAGACCCTGACCTCCTTGTGGTTTCCTGGCCAAGACACTCTTGGCTTTGGGCATTTTCTTTGGCTTTCTGGGCAGATGTTTTCTCTGAGCAGGTAGATAGTGCAGTGGATAGGATGCTGGGTTTGGAGTCAGAGAGACCCGAGTTCAAATCCAATCTCAGACACTTAATAGCTGTGTGACCCTGGACAAGTCACTTGACCTCTGTTTGCCTCAGTTTGCTCGTCTATAAAATGGGCATAATAGTAACACCTATTACCAGGGCTGTTGTGAAGATCAAATGAAATAATAATTGCGAAGCTCTTGGCACATAATAAGAGCTATATAAATGTTAGCTATTATCATTTCTCCAGCTGTCCCTCATACCCGGAATGTTCTCTCTTTTCATCTCCTCCTTTTGTCTTCCTTTAAATCCCAACAAAAATCTCATCTTCTACAAGAAGCTTTTCCCAACCCCTCTAAATTTGAATGCCTTTTCTTCTCTTCATTATTTCCCGATTGTTTTATATTTAGCTGTTTTGTACATGTTTGCTTCATGTCTCCCCCATTAGATTGTTGGATCCTCTAGGGCAAGGACTATCTAGCTTTTTTTTTTTAATTTTTATTTTTGTATTCTCAGCACTTAATATGGGGGCAGTTAAGTAACCCAGTGGATGGAGCACTAGGTCTGGAGTCAGGAAGACTCAACTACCTGAGTTCAAATCCAGTCTTAAACATTTACTAGTTGTGTGACCCTGGGCAAGTCACTTAACTTTTGCCTCAGTTTCTTCATTTGTAAAATGAACTGGAGAAGGTAATGATAAACAGCTCCAGTACCTTTGCCAAGACCACTGCAAATGGGGTCATGAAGAGCTGGACGTGACTTAACACCAAATAACAAGCAGTTATTTGGCACAGATGAAGCACTTAATAAATGTTCATTGACTGACTAACATCTAATATTTTATTTGCAAAACACTTGACATATATTATTTCATTGATCCTCACAATAACCCTGGGAGGTACAGGGGTCTCTTAATTTCCCTGTGTCTCAGACATCTCAATGGCAAAATGAAGGCGTTGGGCTGGAAGGCCTAAAGACGCTTTTAAATCTATAATAACCCTAAGGCCGTTAGCTTATTAAAATAAAGAAAAGGTAGTTGTTGGGAGATCCAAGAACTTAGCTGGAATTGCACAAATCTATTCCAAATGGGGGAAGGTGAAGAGGAACACCAGCAGGACTATGGGAGGGCTAGTTCTAACTAGCTTGTGAGAGAGGATTGTTAAATGTTCAGCATGAATAACCTACACCTCAGAAATCAGCAAATTGTAAATCAGGGCTTGATCTATTGTTTTGTTGTCTAAACTTTAGACAGTATTAATGATGCAGATTAAATTTTAAATGTGTATCCTTTTTTGGTTGGTTGTTTGTACTTCTTAAGAGCCTGATTGAGCTCAGCAGGAGTGTAGTTGAAGGCTCAGATAATGGAGTGATCACATATTGTAGGTGTTTACTTCCAGTATCTCAGGTGAGTCTCAGAGAACCTCTGGATACCAGCCTATCTAAGCTTCTGTGAGGAAGAAATCCCTTCTAAGCAACTGCTGCCCAAGAAGTCCCTAAAAAGCCCCCAAGGGGAGGTGGGAGTTGTGGATCTGTTTGTTTTGGTTTGATTTTGTTCACTTTTTTGACATTTCCCTCCTGCCAGGCTAGTCAGTCTACAAGTGGCCTACCAAATGGACAGGAGAGAAAAACCTCACTTCCCCTAGGGAAATTAAGAAGCCAGCATATGTCATTGTAGAGCCACAAGAAAGCTGGCAAGACAGGGAAAGGCCCTGAAGCTTAGGGGAAAAAGCAGATAGAATCATCGGCTCAAAAAATACCAAGGCAGAAGTAGATCTCAAGGTTAATTGCCCCTGAAGGCAGCAGTGGGGCTTGAATCTGCTTTGACTGCCAAAGCTAAGGTCTTCCTATGTCGGGGCCCCAGCAAACTCAGGATATCTCCAAAGGTACTTAAGAGCTACCTTCGAAGGAATGTTTAAAGACTTTTCAGATACAGTTCCAAACAGCTTTTCCAAATAGCCATACCAATCCATAGTTCTACCAACAGTACATTAATGCATCTGTTTACCTATAGCCCTCCCAAAATCTGTCATTTGTCTTTGCCAACCAGTTGGGTGTGAGGTGGAGCCTCAGAATTGATTTAATTTGTACTTCTGTAATTATTAGTGATTTGGAGCATTTTTTTCATATGGTTGTTAATAGCTTGAATTTCTTCTTTAAAAAATGACCCATTCATAATGTTTGTTCATTTATCTATTGGGGAATGACTCTTGAATTGAACTGAACCTAAAATGTGTGCTTGTTTTACTTTTTATCACGTATATTATTTGTAAGAATGCATATAATATAATCATATGTAACAACAT